>JAQGAZ010001627.1:0-26437 GCA_034692225.1 Polydesmus complanatus
AATCACTCGATTTGGTTGAGAAATAAATATTTTATGGGCAATTTTGTGAGGTTCCCTTTTATCGTACTCACCCTGTAAATAAACTTTTGCCCAATTTTGACCAATTAAATATTTGTTATTTGCCTTATGACTAATTCTTTTTTTGGTACAATTAAAAAAATATTTTGGGTTTAAAATTGTTTTTATTTAACAATTCGTTTTTCCAACTTATAAAAAGGGGATAAGAAGAGTATATCTACATTAATTTTACCAAACGATACAAACGAGTCACGATTGGCTCTAATCTCAATAAACTGAATTTTCAAGGGAGAAAAAAGACAAAAAACAAAGAATGATGATATAATCGTTAAAGGCTAGAAAAAACATCTTAGATGAAGTAAAAGTTAACCGGAAATACGTGTGAAGCAGAATTTGAGTTTTGCATCAGAAATGATTATTATTGCGCCCTTGGTGTCAAATACTGCAATTATTTGTTCAAGCAAGTAACACGCATTTCTCGTTTAAATCTCACTCCCATCATTCTTTTAAAAGGGATGTGTATCACTAACAATGGGCGCAAAGCGCATGCGTGAACAATTGAAAATTAATGTAGATGATTTATCTATTGTCTCCTTGCCAAAACTTAAACATTTATCACGCTCTTTCTCTCTACTCATTTACCTAATGCTGCTACATGAATTTGCATTATACACACCCACAATTCGAAAGCGCTCTCTTTTTTTTAGGCTATCATAGTAGAGGCAATCGTATCCAACAAACGATATAGACTTTCACTTTAAAGCCAAATTTTTACTTAGGTTTTGATTATTTTTTTTTTTATAAAAAAATTGGAAATTATGCTATCGATTTTTTTTAGCTTATGAACTGGTATTTCGGTTCAGTCGTTAAAATAATATTTTAATAACGTTAGTTTGAAGCCATTGACCCATTGTTAATGGTCAGTTTTATAAATATGACTTTTTAATCCGATCACACTCAACAATAGAAATAATACACAAAATATTAAATGTTTTAATACAAAATTTCAAGATGCTTGTAAATATTGCAGGCCGGCTTTATGTTATGAATGATTTATGATTGTGGTTTATTTTTATCCTTTTCAAAGTTAAAAAAAACAATTTTTTTTAGCATTTCTCTTTTAAATTTTTATTCTGCAATAAGTAGAAACAAAATTGACTAGTAACTTTATTTTATTTTAATATTTTAGTGCCTTTACTCCCTTTTGCATTTCAAGCTTCAAACTTACCAAAAATGTATTTTTTTTTTAATTATTTGAATACCGGTAGTTTGCAACATGCCCTATCGAAATTAATACTGTACTGTATACCAGTACTGCTAAAAAAATCAAATTTGTTAAGGGTCTTCATTCTAAATAAAATAACAATCATCTTATCACTTGCATACAATTGCTTATGTAAAAAAATACGAGTTAACTAGCAATTATCATCGTCTCCATACAAAATAATTTACTAATATTTTACTCTTTTAATTTATTATTAAATTAAATGATTTTTCTAATGGATGCACTTGCACTAGGCAAATTCAATAACTCAAGGCAGAGACAATTTCAAAGTACATGTACATGTAAATGAGAAAACTGTGGGAAAAATGAAAATTAAAGTCCATTTGATTTTAATATTTGCCTTTTTTCTTTTTTGAGTTGGCATACGCCTTAGATCTTTTAAAAAAATTCAACTAAGATTTTTAATTGGTAATGACGAGTAGGTTTATTGGAATAAATAGTCAGCGAAACAATTTCTCCTAACACTGCTCACATGATCCCTCAGGTATACATGTACAGTATTTACTTTTTTTACACTCACGAATAAAATGCAAAATTATTGTTAAATTTCATAATAACTATTAAATATTTGCTTTAATAACGATATTAATCATTATTGAAAGTGCATGCACCATGTCTTTTTTCCTCCGAGAATCGTAAATGCTTATCTCCATTTGAGATAGGAATAATGCGCAGTTTTCATACCCAATCCGAATGTTGGTTTTACTATACTAAATTCTAAAATTAAATATCTCATCTTTAAAATTGCAATTAATTTTAATGTAAAATCAAACTAAAAATTACGAATATAGTATGTTTTGTTGATTTAGAATGCACGATAACTTTCTGGCTGGACAATATTGAAATGAAAGTGATTTGCATGTTCTTTTGATGATGTTGCACTTTGCCGCACTTAAATTATTCTAAATGTATGCAAACGTGACACGTCTTCGATCGCAAATTTTCTAAAAGAGTTAATGAACTGGACATTAGCATTTGATCCATTTTATTGAGACCTTCTAAGACCTCTTCATTTGCATCTCATCCATCTTTTAGGCTATACACGAGAGATTTGAAAAATTTTACATTTTATCAAGTCACCGCGCGCTATATTGAAAAACGTAAACATTTGCTGCTGATGACCACTACAATAATTTCAACTTTAATCTTGGTTAAGCAATTAAAGTAAAGTTTAAAAACCATAATAAAGCAAAATTAAAAAAAAAAAAAAAAAATGCTTTAGAGAGAACACATTTACATCGTTTTAATCTCCGTCAGTATTTAATTTCCCGTACTTTTAATTTTTGCATAAATCCGGTAATCGAAAAGTATCAAGGGCAAAATAATGAATCTCATATTTTAAGGTTTGTTAAGCGTCTAGGCTCATTTTAAAACTATAAGCCAAAAAAGTTACAGAAATTTAGAGAAGATGAGTTAAATTGAAATAAATATACATTATAATAGAGACAATGGAAAACTTTTATATAAAAGAGAAGTAAATATATGTAAAATAAAAGGTGTACAATTTAAGAAGATTGTTATAAAACTATAATCCGCATAAATCAATGAAACTAACCGCAAATATATAGACGTACGGTTGACGATAAAAAGCTATTAAGAAAACATTGGAGAGAAAGAGTGATAAAATAAGAAAAGAAAAAATACCTTAACAGATTCACATTTTCTCCCTCGTTGAACCTAATAAATTTCCTAAATATCTTAACAAAGGCAAAGAAAAAACGTGATATTTTTGTTGATTGGAATTACTGACACTTTTCAAACTCTAGGGGGAAAGAAGGAATGGGGGGGGGGGGGGAGGAGTAAATAAATAAAAGGAAATGTCAATAAAAGATAGAACTAAGTTAGATCTCAGCTAGGAAAAACGAGTAAAAAGAAGCTAGAATGGCGAGGAATTTGAAATCGCTGAAAATCAGTGAGGCAGGATGATTACACGCAATTACTTTAAGCGAGAGTAAGATCATTTAGCCTGTTCACTTTATATACTGCATTTCTTCAGGTGTCAAAATGGCATTTTATAAAAATCTTTAAAACAAAACAAAACAAAAACAAAATTGCCACCCAGAGTCAAAATGGTGACCGAGAGTCAAAATAGTTTCCTTCTATGTTTCGGCCATTTAACTTATTATCCTCAAAATTCAATTATCCGCGATAGACCTGTCAGATATTCGGGAGTTTACTGCATTTTAAAGATTAAATATACTAACTGGCCAATAACCAACACCGTATGCCTTTTTTGAAGATTCAAATCAAAAAAATGTAAAGATTCAAATCGCATCCATTTAATGCAAGATCTAGGTGTGTTAGAAAAATGATAGTTGGATAATTATATTAAAATAATAATTATTGAAATTAATACGAGTACAGTATTACAATAATACTAGTATAATCAAAATAAAATAACATTATTATGATTCTAAAATCAAAACAAAAATAAATTTTAAAGCCTGAATATTTTATGATACAAAATACTTTTCTAATAATAATAATTGTCAGATTTCATAAACTTTTCAAGGAAAAAAAATCATTTAAAATCAATTGATATTAATAATGTAATTGATAATGTAAGGATAATTGATAGGCTATCAGTACTCCATTTAAAAATGAGGATTAAAAAGTAATGATACACTCAAATATTGCTTTGAGTCTTAGATACTGTCAAAATAATAATAATAAAAAAACGATTCAAAACGCATCATGTGGTTAAAGTCTAAAGGTGAAGATTTCATGTTTTTGTTAGTGTAATTGAAATTTTTAGCTCATCCCGTCGCGATGGATATGAAACAGGAGAAGTCGCCGATGACAAGGGATGTCTAAATGAAACCATTACATATATCTTTAAAAACAAATGTCTAAAATTATATGCGCATGTTTATATTTAGAAACGTTTTCAATTGTTTGCCATTGAATAAGTTATCGAATTGTTCACCATTAAAAAAATGCAAAAAAAAAAATTATGATTAAAACACACACACACCCACACACAACAAAATCAAGATGTTCTGCTAGAGGTAAAAATCTTAAGTGCTTTTCTGTTTCTAAAACCAGTTTTCCCATTTCCATCGAGATGTGCCCCGGAGCACCATCTGCTGCTTTCGAGATTTCTTTCAATTACCGTGACAATGCCATTAATTTTCTCCGATACTCTTCCTTCGTGTCGAAAAATTAAAATCGGATAATAAATAAATAAAAATATTAAACTAAGCTCATAAGTGATGTTTTGAGGGATGGTTCGATAGTTCAATATTTGCTGTAAATCAGACACAGATATCTAAAAGAAATCAATTTTTTAAGGAACGTACAGTAGGTAATAATAATTTACCGCACGAGTCATTTTGTACATTGCAAACAACAATAATAATAATAATAACGAACAAGAACGTTGTTTTTCTCACAAGTCACTACACCGACAACTATATTATTTTATCAATGATTGTGTGTTTGTGTGATGGAGGTTATGGACGGGATTGGAAGGAGGAGAGGTCAAGCCGGAAAGATCATCCAATTCTATGACGTTGATAATGACCGTACAGCCCATAGTCATTTCATCCATCACAATAAAAGAAAAATAGGAAGGAGAAAAAATAAAAACTTGACTGCGCTAGTTTTTCTTAGCGGAAATAAGCGAACAGGAAGTGATGTGCCAAAATAATGAAATGGTCAGTGCAGCCTGTACACCAACATAATCTAAAATTATTTAAAAATGCTATTTTTATATTTGAACAGTAGATAGTTTATATTTGAAACCTTGAGAAGTTGAACTGCTCTTGCCGCCATTATTTCTGGCAAATAAGTGGGTAAAGGTACAAATTGAAAATAAAGAATTGTTGCCAAACCTCAAACGGTGATCATTATCTGAGCTGATGGCATTTTAATACAAAAATGACCTCTTCCGTTTTCTCTTCTTTGGTCCGATCGTCTCGGCGATATTGGGGCAAAACCTCAACTGCGACTCCTTTTTTAATCTCTTCAATTGCTATCTTGCTTTTTTCATCTACTGAAATTTATCGTCGAAACGATTTTTCCCCTCCCTCTATCTTCCTGCATCGTTCTGGTCAACCTCAATTTTTATTTCTCCCTACTGGGATGCCGCCGCGTCTCGTCACAAATCAATTAGCATCATTCTCAATCGAGATAATTCCTTTTATTTATACATTTGTATAAGGCCGCGTAGTGACAATTTGGCGCCTGGGACAGACTTGCCAAACTGCGCATTCTTCCTCCCCATTCTGAAAGCTAATTATGTCAAAAGAAATAGCATGAGGCTTGAATATTGTTATTTTTAAGTTAGCAAATGTGTAAACGCCTTATGATCTTACTTTAAATTTAAATAGTTTATGAATTTACAGTATTTAAAAATGTTAATTTCCATGTATTTTCAATTTTGATTTCAATATCTTTTATGGGAATTATTTATTTCATTTTTCACTAGTTGTGTTATCGTTAACAAAATTTTACTTTCTGCAATACAAGTAATTGTTTTTACTAAAACGGCCTTTTTAAAGACAAAAATAATATTTTTCAAAAAAATTAATATATTAAAATGTTAACCCTATTCTCTTTCTTCATCTTTCTGTCACGACAAATATACCTTAAAAAAAGTAGTCCACAAAGATTTAGCCAGAGGAAAAACAAAATGATGTTTAAAAAAAAGCAACTACAAAAAACTAACTAAATAACGATAAAAAATGCTTCTCAAACAACTACCACACAATTGTTAGGAAAAAGCAGAACGATGACCATAGAAGCAAAACCAAGTTTAAAGAGAAAGCATATAAAAAAAATGCTCAACGTACTGTACAAGATGCACAGTAAATGTTGTTTGCAATGGGCAAAATGCGACTAACAATAAAGTAAAGAACGATGCTGAGTAAAGTTGACCGAATGATGCTAAAAACTTCACGCTACCTGACGTGTAACGTACAATTCAAATGTCTGATTTCATGATTCCAAATATAAATTTGCTAATTTTCTCGATTTATTTAGTCTGCGTTGACGTCGAGCTGTATTAGCAATGTCATTAAAGGTCAAATCATAATCAAATTTGGAAGTGATTTGAAAGCTACCGGTATTAATTTTAAAAACCATTTAAGCTTACATTTACAGTAATTGTACAAGTAAATGACTCGCAGCAATACAGTTTGACTTGTTCTCTCCGCAGTTGAGTGCAAATAGCCTCAATTTTAAATAATAAAATTCCGATTTTTGAGTGAAAAACAATGCAGTTTGAATTGAAATGAATTCTACCCACGCAGCATCCACCCCCTACGAATAAAGCGCAAAAGCCGAAGAGGCAAGAACTTAGAAAAAAGAAAGGAAATAGAACACCTGCGTTTTTTTGCTCTTGCGTTGATGATTAATTCTCAGAAACACTTTCTTAATGAATTCCTAAATCAACGACAACACCTCCTGTTTCTCATTCCCACCCACTTTCACGCCAGATACTCCATCGAGAAACTTCATTTTTTATAAGCTCCTTGTTGAAAAACCATTCCACTTCTTTTTACGTCTTGTCTTACTTAGACACCTCGTTAAAGTCCCGGATTAATTAATAAGTCACACGCGCATGCGCACAATACCTCTTAACCTGAACCAAACTAATAAATAGCAGAAAATGCATAAAAAGAATTTTTCTTAACAAATAATTTAATTTAAACGAGATTAATATAAAAAATAAAGCTAAATTAACTAAAATAAAAAGCGCTATTAATATTATTGTTTTATTTTAATTAAATAATCGGGAAAAAAAAATTAATTAGAAGCTGATACAAATTGGTTCCCTGATTCTGATTAATTAACCCGCTTCTCATTCAGATGTCACGGTAAATCCGTTAAAAAAATGAGTTTGGAATCGGAAAGGATTTCTCTGGGGAATTTCGTCGTTGACAAGTGATGTACTGCGTTAAAAAAAAAAAAAAGCAGCAGACGACATCAAATTTTATCGTGTAAAAAAAAAAGCTTTGGTATGTAGAAGGCGCTGATCGTTTCTAATTCAATTATGAGACAACGCGCGAGGCAATTCCGCGCCATGCTCTATCAAGAGGAAGTGAAATAGAGGTGACGTCATCAATTAGCGTTAGTTCACTTCTATAGCAACATGAACCCAGCGTTAACTAATTAATGGAACTTTTGCATTATTTTTTTGTTTATCTCTACTCACTTTAACAGCGTTCTTTATGACTTACTCTAATGGCAACAAAAACGCTCGATCTAATTTCCAAAATAGACGATTTAAGTGAGAGGAAAGATTAAATTAGTGTATGGCTGTGAAAGATGAAAGTGTAACCCTATCCCGTTCCGGCAACTGATTATTACATCTACTCGTATTAAACAGTATTCCGTCGATGGAAAACTCATAAAAGTCTTTGAAATTTTTGTCTTAATTTGAGTTTTTGTTTTTAAAATAAATTGTCTAATTGCTGTAATCATTAAAAATCCAATTTTAAAATTAAGATTTTGTGTATATTTCAAATCTCTTGAGACAATAATTCAAAAGACTCAATGAACTTTACGTGAAACGGAATTGTTTGATCTAATTAGGGATTCTGATTCGTTGCGATGGGGAATTTAGGGCAGCAGTACAATTCAATGAATCCCTCGGCCAAACTCGTAGCCAAACCAGCCTTCAAATAAAAGTCATCATTAATACAAAGCTGCGTGAATTTTGGACGATCTATGGGAAAAGTCCACGTCCCTAGAACATAATTTCCGAAAATACACGACAAAAATTGATTGAGTGTAAATCATATGCGTTTAATTGTCACCACTATAAAAAAATTATTGCGTACCAGTAATGAAATGTTTTTAGATTGAAATAAGTCTGGGTATTGTGTGGGTGTCTTAAGTTTGTTTTGAATTTTTTTTTCTGTTTTGCTTTACTAAAGTTAATTTTTTTTTTTTTTTTTTTTATTGTTTTTACTATTAAGTCGATGAGTTATAATTAATTATTATAGCTGCCGCACGCAAAATGGCTATTGCTCGAGTGCAGAGTCAATAGTCATTTTGTACGACATTTTGGATATGTACGTCGATGAATAAAAAAAATGAACAGCAAAATTAGGACCTAATCCTGTCTAAATTTTAAACAACTCTTCGTATTTTAATTGAGTTTGGAATTATAAAATTAAAGATTTTAATTAATTGTTAATAATGATTAGTTTTTATAAGTTTCAGGTAATGGTATGTATGCAATCAAAATTTAAACGGAAGGACCTGTTATAGTTATGAAGGAATTCATCTGTCCACGAACAAAGTGATGGCGCCACCAACAAAAGGCATACACACTAACAGCGCCACATAACGGAACACAAGCGCAAGTTTTTTTCATTTTTTGTTTTAAAATGAAATTAAGTTTTAATAATAATTATAAATCCACTAGCTCATCAAGGATTTCATATTTACAAAGTTATAACAACAAATAAAGCGCTCTCAAATCTGTAGTAATTCATAAAAGATCAGAGGTGAGCTTGGATATAATTATATGCCCACGCAAAAAATAATGGGATAAAAACAAATGCAAAATACAAAATTAATTACGGTGCTAAAAAAAACCAATTAAGCAAAACGTTGCATTTGGATAGTGTAAGATCGCACAAACACGTGGATGAAATAGTTTAACGTAAAGCAAATGGTCAATAAAAATCGATAGTCAGAACGATGAGATAGTCTTGAACCAGAGAAACAAGAACCTAAATCATAATAAAAAAGCGATCGCACAGTTATATCCGAAAGATATGTTATTTAGCAAAAGGTTTACCAGTAGGCTACTCATATTTGTATCACCCGAAATTTACACTCTATCAAATACCAGCACAGTGCATCAATCAAAAACATCTGTGTAAAAATTTGTACGTTTATTCAAGTAAAATATTAATCATGAAAGCTATTTGGATTATCTTATTAATTAACATTAAGTTATTGTTTAGATTACTTGCAATTCGCAAAATGTGTATTAAAATGAATGAGAAAAAGAGAGAGAATTGCGGCATCTGTGCATGACAAGGATAAGAAGTCCGAATGATGCTGAAGGAGAAATGATAAGGAGAAAGCGAGAGCTCACGCAAAAAGCGGATGGAAAGCCGTAAATGATGATGGTCCATTGTAGGCGCGAAAGCGAAATATAAACAGTAAAAAAAAATAAAACAATAAAATAACTGCAAATTAACCGATTTTTTGTAACGTTACTCGTTCAATCTTTTTACATTGACATTGAAAAAATAAACAGTTGTCTAGATATTAAATTAATTATCCAAATTTTTATTGTAATTCGTCTTAAACTTTTTGCGTTGATTAAGTTTCGTTGGAGATACTAAATGCATCTGATTCTGAAGAGAGATTAAACCATCGTTACGCTTATTTTCAATAGGTTGAATAATAATGTGCATAAAAAGTTTTAAAAATAGTGTATCTAAAATAACAAAAATTTAGTAAGAATTGACAACATGAGCAACGTTGACGTAATTAAGAAACAATTTGAATTTTTTTTTTTTTTTTGGTTATTTTAAAAAATGGAGTGTAACACAAATGCAGTCACTTAATTTGTGTAAACAAAAACTGTGTTATGTTGAAATCTAATGCATGTTCCACTTTAACTCACATTTGTTTGTTAATTATTACAGTGATTAATTTAGTGCAATACTGTACTATAAAATTTCGTTTGGCAAATAAATTCGTTCCTATTTTATATTATTAATTTTTTTTTTTTTTGACGGTTTATCGCATTTATTAATAAAATGTTGATTTCTAATGTAATACATTAAACTGAAGTTCATGTAACTTTCATCCCTTTAGCCATTGGTAAAGGCTGCGGTAACTAAAATTTTGAAACCCTCTGAACAAAGTTTCCACCTTACCATTCTATACTTAACATACCATAAAAGCTTCATTAAAACTGCGGAATATGTCAATAGTAGTGGTTCTCCCTTAAATGCCTTTAAAAGAAAAAATAAAACCATTTTCACTTCCAATTCACAATCACCTGATCACTACCATTTTTAAGACCCTCTATAATCCCGCATAACCACTTTTTTAAAAAAGATTACGGTACTTTTCTTATCCCAACTTCAACTTGCAAATCACGCCACTGCCATTAACAGCAATCGTTATGCTAACGTAAAAATATGATTTTTAAGGGGAAAATAAACAGGGTAGAGTAAAAGAATGTAGACAAATTTTTGGTGGAGAAGATGGGTTAATATTTATTAGAGATGGGGTGACTTTTTACGACCAAATATTGACTTAATAAGGAAGCCGTTGATCAACGGGAGAAAAGAGCGGTTTAGACGGGAAGACAAAAAATGACGTTGGGTTATCTGTTTCTGCGCGATAAGATACCTAAATAGGTTTGTCAATTGGTAGCGTTGCGATAATGTGAGTTCTGTTCACTGGGGGTAATTGGACGCCGCCGTCTATACGACGCCTTTGCAAAGGATATAAATGGCGATAGAAAGCTTTCTCTGGTCATATGGGTCAATTGCACCTAAATAGCTCTTAATTTAATCGCAGACGGCCAAGCGCCATTTTTACCTTAGATAATATTTTATAATTGCGTTTGTCAGATTTAGAGGCCCGCGGGCCGCAGATTGTGTATACTGTATGCACGTAGTAACGAGAGCGAGTTGAACGTAATTTCTTTCAATGGGTTTTGTGTAAAACGCTTTACGTTTCTCGCTATCTTTCTTGTGGGTTGGGAGGGTACTTAATGTCCAAAATGGACTTTCGTGACTACAGTATTTATGGTTGACGAGTGACCACTATTTCTAAAATTTCGCATGTTAAGCTTCGTTAAAACATCACAACATACTTCTGTCTCTATGGATTTTATGCATCAATAAGGCTTTTAACTCACAAAATACGGCGACTAAACGAATGATAAAAAACATCACACATAAATGTAATTAATGGAGAACCAGTTAATTTAAAAATCAAGTGGAAACATCGAATAAGATAGAAGTAGAAATTAATCGACATAAGTGCTATCATTACTTTTTTCCATCTTCATCCTTATGTCACCATCAATCTGCCTTTCTCTCTATATATCCATCATTCTGACCAAAGTAAGATAGATAGATGAAAAAGAACGATTGCCGTTCTCACAGTCATTTACACTCTTCTTTTTGGGGGGGCTAAAATGTCGCTAAACAAATGATTGTCTCATTACTAATTCATCCGTGAAACGGGTTTAACAGCCGTTTGATAGATGACGTTTAGAGGGTTTTTTTCTCTGTGTACTTAGACCAACTTAATATAAAAATATAGAAAATCAAAGAACTATTATAAAACATTACGGGCATCACATTTGACTGAATTCATTTTGTCAAGCATTTGGTAAAAATAAATATACTGTTAGGCTAATTGGTTGGTTAACAATCATTAACATTAAAGTTTATGTAATAAAATAGGAGCGTTACATTGAAAGTTAATTTTTTTAAAAAAAAAAAAAGTACCGGTAATTAAAATTTAAGAATTGGAGTACATGTAGGCCTACTGTATCATTCAAGTTTAAAGTTAAAAAAATGTTGTCAATAAATTTTAATATATTTTACGAAAATATTTTATAGGCATAGAGTTTGTTTCTCTAAATTCATGTCTGACACTTGAAATGCAGCTGAACATAAATATTTATGCATTTTTATTATTTTTTATTCACGCAACAGGCATCAATATATTTACAAATCTATTTTTACGAGAAGTGTGAATACAGCTGAGAATAGAAAACGGTTTGGCTTTTTTATATCCTTTTTCTTCAGAAGATGTAATAATAGAAAAGAAAACACAAAAGAAAGGACATATACTTCAAATATACATTCAACTACCAAAATAAAAGAACATTATTTTTTTTATTATTATATTACTGTACCGGTACTATAAAAAAGAGAGAGAAAAAATAGACTTAGAACTAGTGTTTAAAAAAATAGTTATAGAAATAGTGACAATAGCGTGGGTAATCGCATTGATAGAGTTCACAGTGTGCATGGGAAAAGACAGAATGATGCTATAAGAAATAGTCAAAGCAACGTTAAGAAAACGAGTCAAAGCAGTGTTGCTGCTTTAAAAAAAGAACTTATCGGTTGATGTTAAGCAAAAAGTGCACGCACGTGAACATAGTTTATAGGTTGAAGAGAGGGATAACAAGCCATTAGAATAGTAGTAGCAGTAGAAGGCGACGAGAGAAGAAGTAAACGAGATGATAATAAAAAAAGGTGGGTAAAATCTCATAAATGAAAGTACAAGTACGAGATTAGATGAAAAAGAAGCATGTCGAATGGAGTCAGAACGATGCAAAGAGAGACGGTTGAGTGTAAAAATGCATTTCCATCTCATTTATGTGTAGTTGTTTAAGATTGAGCGGGGAGAAAATGAGAAAGAGAAACAGGCATTTAGATTGAAAGGTTGAGGGTGGAAAATAGAAGATTGGGATGCAAGTGATTTTATTATCACTGTATTACATTCAGTAACTACTCCCATATGCAGTATACATTTAAGATTAAACCTTAATAATAATAATGAGTTTCAACCTATTTCTTTACAAATTAAATTTGCTCCAATTTTTTTCAATTTAACTATTTGTGTTCAAAAAATTGACTTAAATAACACTTAAACTAGTCAATTCTCAAATGTGTCTAAAACCCGCTTTTAATATACCGGTAAATAGGTTAAAAAAAAATACGATTCTGAGTGAAACCAATCAAAAAAAAAATGCGTTCTTCACCATTATCTTTTTATAGTAATAAATATTTTAAATATAAAATGACAAATATTATTTTGTCATACAGGTAGGCCTACATCAAAACAGGCATTAATTTGATTTATTAAAAATATCGACCCGTTGTAAACTTGAATATGAATCCTGAATCTAAAACTGAATCCTGATATTTTCGTATTTTCTCGCAGTTGAAACTTTTAAAATAAAACAAAGTTCCTTCTTGTGGTAGGCTACAGTATATTGTATCTTTACAATTCTGTAGGTTCCACTTAATATTTTTTTAATTATTAGAAGCAAATTAGTCATTTTAAACTTTTTAACCACTCAAAGTATTTTTTACTAGTGATATAAAGTACATTTTACTAATTATTTAGCATTTCTTCCTATGGTAAATTAGGCTTCGCTAAAAATTTATTTCCTCGATTTTATTTTTTATTTTTTTCGGGCATAATTGTGAAACGGCAAAGCGCTAATTAAATGTAATTTAGAACATTGTAAATATTTAAAGAACGATACTAAATTACCGATGAGCGACAATTTTTAATTTTTTTTTTTTTTTTAAGTTTCAGCTGCAAAAAACTCTGAAAATACAAAGATCAAAGCGAAAATCAGCAGTAATTAATCAGAGATTGGACTTCACAACGATTGAAATCAAGATCTAAAGTAATACAAATATATAATGTTACATTGCCTTCTTTTATGTGGGTTGATTTACCGATTTCAGAGTTTCCGTGTTGTTTTTGAACGGCAAATGCGTGAAATCTCGTTATAATTTTATTTTTGTCTACTATGGCATTCCCTATGTTAAACTTTCTCCCACGCAAAACAAACGTGAGAAACTGTCTTTGACAATAATCCACCAAAATAAAAATACACTCCGTTACTATTAACAATGTGACAAAAACATTGCTTCTTTCTCACTTTCTTTTCTTATTAATTTTGTTAAGTTCTCTTTACCGCACCTCACGCGAATGATACTTGACATACAGATCGAATCGAAAAGAGGAAGCGTGCGGAATAGATACCGTACGGATCGAAGCTGCTTTCCTTCCCTTATCTATCTGTTTACATCAGAGCTAAAAAAAAACCAAAGATAGAAGAAAAACAAAATTTCTATTCAAGATCAACAACTAATTAGCTTTAATTGGCAAACAGAAAAAAAAATTAAATTAGTGGAACAATTAAAATTAATGAAATCAGAATTCAAGTTAACTTATAGTACCGGTAATCGTTTTAAATTTCTGACTGTCATGCAGCCATCTAACTATTGCCAACGTAGTTTTTCATAACCAGAATAAAATATTTGCCTTTATTGTTATTTTTAGGCTTAACTTTATTAATTACTGTAAACTTCAAACATTAGAAGTGAAATTTTAAATGGAGTGGCACTTTTGGGAAACGTAATTAAAAAAAAAAAAAAAAATGGTAAAAAACAGCTTTTATAAATTTTAATAAAAAAAATGTAAATTTAATTTTGTTATCGAAATTATTATTTCACTATGTTAGTAAAATTATTATTTCACTACGATTTAAAAACTACCGTATTATTTCATTACGTTTTAAATACGTATTAATGGAAGATGCTTATAATTCCATAAGTAAAAAAAATTAGAAGTTAGTTTAAAATAATTTATTGATTTGAAATGTATCTTAAATTTGTTGCTTTTCAATGTATTTTTTTCTTTAAATAGGAACACCATTTAATTCCTTTATAATACACAATAAATAAAAAAGAAAGAAGAATTAGACGCTGTAGGCACCACATTCAAGAAATTGATTTAGTTTAAACCACAAAAATATTAGGTTTTTATGAAGTAAAATATAAATTTTCTATTTCTTTCTTTTTCCAACTACCTTCTATCTTTTCAAAAAGCACTTTTAACTTTGTTTTACATGTAATAATTTTATTTTTTTTTTAAAAAAAAAAAAAAAAAAGGTTATTCTTAACAGAAATACAAGGCAACACATCCCATCCGTCTCAATAATCTTCTTCCGGCTATTCTTTCCACTCTTCCCTATCTCCATCATTCTGACTCCATAATATCTATTCGTTTGTCTTTTCCTTTACGCATCTGCAGTGATACGATTTCAACACATTTTCTTTTTATACATGAACATAATTTATGATCGTCATTCTACATTTTCTGAAAATGAAATGTTCGATGATGTATTCCGTTTCAACCACCCCTAAACAATATACGGAATACCAATGTGGAAAGAAACGAGATGAAATTTGAAACTCAAAAATTCAAAACTGTGTGAATATTATTTCAACTCCAATTTCTGACTTGCTTCGTGTCTCGTTTCGAGAGGCATTCCGCCTTTATACTGCATTTATCTGTCGCCTTCCTCGCATTCTGAATTTTTTCCTATTTCGTAGCACTCTCCTGCCACTCGTTTTCTCATGAAATTGCTTTGTCATCTTTTTATATAGCAAATAAACAGTATTTAAAATTTGTATTAAAATAAGCACGAAAAAATAAGCCAAAAGGAAATTGAATTTTCTGTTTTTACCTTACCCTTAAATTATATAAAAAATGTATTCATTTTTTTTTTTTTTTAAATTTGCATTGTGCAGTAATCATTAATTCTAATAAACGTTGCGCATGTTAAAGGGGATAGATATAGTGAGTAAACTGTGAAAAAGAATAAGATTAATTATTGTCAGCCACTTAATTAAGCGTTAACATTTTTTATCATCGTGTTGAATACATGAACATAGAGAAAGAAGGAAATAAAATCTGTAACATTTGTTGTCCACAACATATCATTGAGTGTGTATGACGAAAATAGAGACGAAATCATTAAAAGAGAGGAAATGGACTGTACAAGCAGATTAAGCATTGTCATTATCATTGTTTTCTTTTCGTCTCTCCATTTCTAACGCTATTATTATTATTTATTTATAAAAGAAAGATATGTTCACATCTGTAATTGGCATAATTTTAAAGAGCAAAGTAAAACATTTCGAATGATTGAAATATTTATACACTTAATTCCAAACTTATTAAACAAATAATTTTACATACATGAAGTTATAAACAATTATTATTATTGTTTTCTTTATTCGAATAAATTATAGTAGATGTAATTTGTTTATAATTTAAATTTTATGGAAAGGTTATGTGAAACGATTGTTCTATCAATGTATTTATTGCTTTAGTCTCTTCTTAAAATTATGTTTCCCCAATTTAATTGGATTCAACAGTTTTTCAACTCTTTCGTCATCAATCTTTTCCGCAAAATGTAACTCTAGCATCTTCCAATCAAGGGGGTGAAACAAAATTTGTACAGTAATGAAGTAAGAAACACGAAAGTAAAACATTAAATTCCGATAGCATCATTCTGGCAACAAAAAGTAACTACTATTACACTAAATAAAATTTTAAAAAATGAATTAAAACAAGTTAAATGGTAAAATATGGTCAGCATTAAATTAGCTTTAAATTCAATTTTAATTCATTTTTCTCAATAAAGTTTTGTTTGATATCATTTTTGTTCACATAAAGAACACATTTAATATTCCCCTAACTATTCATAATAAAAAAACCTACTGGACCACTTCTACTTTTAAAGAAAGGCAAATCTTGTGATATGCGTAACAAAGAACACTTATCTGGTAAAAATAACAATGTCACGTTAACATTTTCTGTAGGCTTATTCAATGATACATTACTCCCACGGTATTTCAATAGAATTTACGGTATGGAGGTGAATGTTGAACCGCAAATGATCTTTCGAACTTCACAGAAGTAAAAAAATCTTAAAATATTTTACTTCGCAACAATGTCTATATTCCAATACACAAAATAAGTCCATACAAATTCGGTTTGCAACTTTTTTAAAATACTAGTATACGGTATATACACAAGTAAGCTAAAAATATACTTCTACAGAGTGCTTCTGAAAACTCCAGGTTGTTTAGGCCTACATATTACAATAATACAGCTAAAATGACGTAAATTGCGTAACCATCGCTCAATAAAAATCTACCCTAATCACCTTCCAGCTAAATCTAACTAACACTACTCCTTTAAAGGCAATTTGTTATTGATTTGAAGCAAATATGGTTGATTCCACCCTCACGTACAGCTATAGTTGATTAACAAGGACCATGCGTCAAGTGGAACACAAACATCTTTCTCTATATCCACTTCATCTGCACAGACTTCTTTGCTCTCACTCATATATCGATCACTCCATATTACAATCAGTTTGAGAAAACACAGTCGCTTTTATCTATTGAAATAAAAATACAGTAAATTCTGTAAAGGACGTCGTACGCAAACTATAAGTGAACCGAAACAATAGCAGATGATACTGAATCTCTATACTGAATATATAAACAAATATAATAAATCTCTTATAAACTAAGTTTATACGGTATAAACTTAGTTTATAAGAGATTTATTATTCGAGATTAAGATTCAAAAACACTTGGGGTATAAATTATACCCCAAGTGTTTTTGAATCTTAATCTCGTTTAATAAAAAATATCAAAATTAAATGATAATTAGGCCTAAAGAAGGAAGTAAGAAGATAATGTTTAATGGGTAAGACGCAATTAATGCTATAAAATGTCACAAATTGTATCGCAATTGGTAAGAAACATTTTATGCTAGATGATTACGTATAGTAACAAATTAAAAAAAAAATAATAATAATAAAACCCGCCACCTACACTAATAGATCTCTAGTCAATACCTTATTCTTACTTCCACCTAAACCAATTGAAAGTTTAACAAATTACTGGTACCGTGATGTGTAAGAACAATTATTAGCGGGAAAGAACACTGATTTAAATAATAAAGTTTAAAAAGATTTTACCGTATCCTACATAAAGTGGAAATAAATTTGACGGCGACGCATGTCGTTATTCACTTCCGACAGGAAGTTGATCCATTATAAATAATCGTCGGAGTCAAATTAGATTCTTACTTCATCTACTTTTTTCTCTTTCATCTTTTTTCCCCTACACCATTTTCAATAAGATGTCACGTGCTATATTTTGCAAGGTTGAGCGCTCACTTTTTGTCGTTTGATATACGAAGGGAACGAATTTTAAATATTATAATGCGCGAAGATAAAATCTAAAAAAAAAAATGGCTGTACTGTAATCGCGTCAATCTCGTACTAACATATTTTCACAAATATTTTAAAGATTTCCGTTTCACTTTCAATTCTAATTTCACTTTTTTTTTATATCTTCATCATTTTGGCTCGAAACATATTTTATTTGTCAAAATACATAATGTAGCGCTAAAACTTAGTTAAAATTAACTAAGTTAGCCATAATAAAATTTGCCAAAGAGGTAATGGTTTGTAGGACTCATACTACTTTTTTGTCTAGTACTGCATATTAAAATATTTTTAATGGAAAAAGTCTTATAAGCAGATCGAAAAAATTAAAACCAATATGAAATAATGATAATGCGATGAACCATGTGAAATGTAGGACGGCTTGCTAAGATCATAGATCACAAATAGAAAGGTGTTATATTACGCGTACATTAAAAAGAATTTGACTTTTGCACCACTGGGTGGAATGCATAATGTTAAGCATTAACTAAAAACTTTTTCTAAGCAAAAGCTTCATTCTGCATGCACTTCAGCTTTAGCTTAGGTATTTATTTATTCAAAATATCGATGAAAAATACCTGAAAAAAAGATTCCACGAAAAAAAAAAGAAAAACCTTTAAAGTAAATTATTTTAGTTTCAATAATTATTAATCATACAGTTAAAATAAATTATGAAAACTCAAAAACACTTAAATCCACAATCAGTAGCTAAATAATTGTAAATAAATCTTTTGCCTTTCAAATTACGGGCGGCAAAATTTAGTAGAATGTACAGATTGCGAATTATCATGTAGTCACGCAAGGGTCTAGAGAATTCAGTACTTTAAACGATCAATTTAAAAAAATTGTACGAGCGCTTGTTATGAGTTTGTGACTTCCGAGTCCGTGAAATATTTTACTTTGATTGTGTTTATGTATTTGTCATGTCTGGCGCAAATTATTAAAAAAAATACATGTAGAATGAAGCAAATGATAAAATAAGCTTTTGCTCTGCGCTACGAAGTGGAAGGTAAGTGTAATAGCTAAAGCTCAGCAAATTTATGCATATACTTTTAAGCTTAAGTTTAGAGCATCGCTTTGCCTAAAAGCTAAAGTTTATAATGCATTATTGCATTCGGACACACTATTAAAGTAATATTGTAATTACTGTATACTGAAATCATTCATTAGATTAATAAAGCAAACTTCGTAATAAACTTAGTAATTAGCCTAAGTTTAATAGATGGTTTCAACTTTGTCAATAGTTGGAAATAGTTGCCTAAATAGTCGTTAATTCCGGTATAATAATGACGGTGAGTATTAAAACCCAAATAACAATAAAAAATTAATTAATAAATAAACGCAATACCTGTACATGTTTTTTTAATAATTATCGTAAATTCTGATAGCATTTTCTCTCAATAAATTAGCGATCACTGTATGTTCGCTTCCATGTTAAAATGTCTACCGTTACTGCAAAACTTCGAAATATTTTATGTTATTTTGATAATACAAGCATTATATTGTCTAGAGATAGCTATTTTTGCTTAACCTAACCATGCTTAGGACTAAACTTTCATAATGTTTACAATTCACCGAACCTAGCCAAACCTTAAATACACGTAAACATATCGCGAAGTTCTTCTGATATGTTTACAGTTAATATGTATTGTTAATATGACATTGTATTAACAAGTACTGAAATAAGTTCTTCAGTAAAACAAAAAAATTACACGAAAACCCAGCACTAAAAAAGCTATTGTTTTCTACCCCCTCCCTATCTATACCACTATGTTATTTTCGGAACAACATATTATCATACATAATTTAAATATTTCCGCGTCACTTTCAATATTATAACGAGTACTAAGGAGAGTCAACAGAAAACCATAAAAATGGAAATTCATTATTATTAAAATAAAAGTTTCTATCTCCATCACTCTGGATTTAAACACATATGATCATACTGCAATTAAAGTTACGTAATATAGCGGAAAAAATTAATCAAAATGAACTAAATTAGCTAGTAAAAATTAAAAAGACGGTAATGATTTTCCAGGCTCATTATCGCTTATATTACTGTACTTTTTAAATATAATACTCCGTATTTAATTATATAGGCTACGAAATGTTTTTGCGAATAATCTTTGTAAGTAAATCTGCCAAATTAAATGAGTTAAAACCAGTACAATATAAAATAATAAAAATACAATGAACAATGTGAAATGTAAGAAATGTTATTTGTTATAAATCAAATAAATCGCCAATAGAATAATATTGCATTACATTAAACAGGATTCGAATTTTAAAACCCAAGTTATACAGGGTTTATCACGTAAAAGCAACCCAACTCTAGTGCTGCTGCCATATGAAAAAGAAGCATGTCAATTGTTTTTCCAAATTCATTGATCATTATTTTGCTACATTAGAAATGGATCGCGTATACAAGAGAACATGCTTGCTTGCAAACTCAGTGACTAGTAATTATTGTGAACGAACCAATTTAAGAATCTCAATGAATCAAATGTGCAAATACTTGAATAGGGCTCACTATGCTGTAAGTCAATAATGCTTTATAAAAACAACACATTATTGCCCATGGCATTATTACCAGAGCCTCAAAAACAAGCTACTTTTAAGAGGTAGCCCCTGTACTATATTTATGAATAAATTATAGCATGGTAATAAAATAATTATAAATTTATAATGTAACCATTAATGTTTTCATTTACACTACTAAACAATGAAAGTATTTTTTCTAGTATGTTGTACATGGGTTTTTCTAGGTAATGTTTAATTAATAGCATTTTTTTTTAAAAATAATTTAAGATTATTTTACAATAATATTGTTCGTGCTGTTATCTTAATTAAAAAAATCGCAACTGTTGCGATCTAATTTCTGTTTAGGTTGGAATTCGGTTTTCGCCCTATCTCATCATAACAATACTGGTTTGCATTTACGGTAATAATAAAATATATAAATTTTAATAATGATTTTTGTTAATTGTTAGGAAAATGTTTCGGTGTATATGGCTGTTTTTCTACTCGTTATCCATATGCTTTTCGTTGGTGGAGTACAGCTAGGACGCCTGTATCACCAGAGAAGCTTCAAGTCAAACTGCTTTTATCCACCAGAAATCATAATAAAACGGCAATAAATTTTTAATATTTCTTTTTTCTTTTCTATCATATGGCTATAGTTTAATTCTAATTTAAATCACTTAGGTTATTATTAAAGATTTGTTGCTGAAGCAAGAGGTTAATCAACATTTGGATCTAAATAAACCAATTAAAATTATTGCTTCAGGTTTTCTGGGCGGAGATGGACAATTTACATGGACGAAAGTAAACATTTAGCTTTGCCTTAGACTTAATTTTTTGCAATAAAATCAACCTATAACTAATTCTAACTAAATAAATTCTTTAAACTCAAAAATACAATATAATAATGTTTGATTAAATTGTTTTTAATTAAATTACTTTTTACATAATTAGAAAATGCGCGACGTTTTATTGAGGAGAGAAGATTGTAACGTTATGGTGATCACTTGGAAAGAATACGAAGTATATGATGAAATGCCGTTACTGCATCGTATGTATGGATTAGCTAGGGCTAACGCCAGAATGTTGGGTGCGGTGGTCGGAGAGTTTCTTTACCGGCTGAATGTATTTTTGGTACAAAGTTTGCTAAAATTTAATAATAAAAGTTTTTATTCTATTGCCAAAAGGTTTACTATGATTACAATTTGGATATGGTTCATATTTATGGTCACAGTTTGGGCGCTCATGTTGCAGGTTACATAGGAAAGTATTGTAAAAATAAAGCCGGAGAAGCTGTCATTGGAACAATAACAGGTTTCTATAATTATTTTAAATCATGTTTTTTTACTCAAATAATTTTTTCTTATTGTGGAAAGGGCTAAATAACTGCATTGCAGCCTAAATTTGATTGAATTGTCAATTATTTTAAATTTTAGTTGATATAGCTTTAAATTACATGTTCATCCTGTAATTATTTATTTTCAAACCTATTGATCCACTCGTCATTTCTAATAAAAGGACTATTTTAATTTTTGTTTAATCTCACTGACTCTCTGGATGAGATTTAAGCATGAAAATTACGTTAAAATTCAGCTTAATTTTAACACTTGCAATTCTCTAGACAAGAAACATTTCATAACCATCTATCCTATATAATGTCCTTCTAAGAAGTTACTTAATTTATAAGTTTCAGCAAAAAAATTAACACAGTTCTCTGCTCCTGCTGAATTGCTGCCCAGAAAACCGGCCCTAAATGAATTTGTCACTCAATCAGTGCTCCTTCCAATTTTTTGTTTCTGCTGTGTGACCAAACATTTTATTTCGCGGTATCACCTTAGGAATAATTGCGCGACTTTATTTGCTCTTCCCTTCCCCTCAGGTTTCCAACTAGTGTACATGTAGGCCTACTGCACAATTCATTAAAATTTTGTTATTTACTTGAAACTTTATTTATTAATCTCCATTAAAATTTGGCAATTCTCACTCATTTGCATTTTAAAACGAAATGGCAAAAACACGAAACTTTTTTCGTGCACGCGGGAACACTGCACCCAATTATTAATAATTATTAAGAACCACACTTTGAGTATAATCTGAGTATTAATTTCATGTTAATTCATAAGTACTCTTTCTTGTGTTTTAATGTCTTTAAGAAAATAAAAATAATAGCTTAATATTAGGCTTAGATCCTGCGGGGCCAATGTTTGAAAAAAAACCTCCAGCTGGTAGATTAGATTCCACGGATGCTAAATTTGTACTGGCACTTCACACTAACGCTGGATCTGGTTACTTGTTTTATCTGGGTATTGCTCACAATGTCGGTCACGTGGATGTCTTTCCAAACGGAGGGAGACGCCAGCCAGGCTGCTCCTTGCTAAAATTCAAGTATGTACCTTCAATAATATGGAGCCAGTAAGTGGCTTGATTGCCTGTATAATTGTAAATTTTAAAATGTCTAAAATAGCCAAAATTTTAATTTTCCATTTCATATTATAATAGTATTGCACACTTCATTTTAGTTGTTTGAAATTTTAGTTGCTCCCACATGCGAGCTACGGAATACGCTATTGAGTGGCTAGATCGCACAAATTGCCTTTGGATTGCTTATTGGTGTAAATCATGGAAAAATTACAAAAAAGGAAGGTGTAAATATCCGATAACTGTAACGTTAGGGCTCAACTACTCTATCAGCGATCAGCCTATGCCAACAACAGGAAAATATTACATGTATACGAATTCGAAATACCCTTATTGTTATTAGACCCACAAGAAGTCCGCCGCATTCATCAAAGAGAAATTTATTTTTATCACCAATATTATAAGCCCAATTAAAATATAAATTACAATTTCTAATGGCAGTGATCACACTATAAATTGTTATAAAATTCATTGCATTTTTGAAAACGATTATTTATTTTTTATAAAACAATTGTTAAAGCCGCAAAAACCTTTAAGTAATAAATTTTAAAACTCAATTTTAAATTGAGCACACTATTATTGTAAATTCAAGTTACAGTATGTGTTATTGAATGGAATAAATAAAGAATACTGGCAATTTTTTAGTATTACCAGTACCGGTAACGCTAAATAGGCCTACATTTTTTAATTTTTGCTGTCTCATGTAGGACTCAGCGGAGTAGCCCGGGGAGCTTCGAAAAGCCAGAATGTCACCCCTTTTAAGTCAAAGAAGAGAAGGTTGTAACCCGTGGCAACACCCTTCTCCTAAGCTTCCATATAGCTAGATTACAGGAGTGCGCTACGTTTCCAACTTAGTTGAACAGTATTAGATTAGTAGCATCCCCTACCTTTATCCGTCTTGATTTAAACACATTTTTTCTTCAAGAATATAAAAAAAGTAATACAAGAAAAGAAAGGAGAGCAAATCTCATCAATAATGTTTTAAAGTTCATACAGCTATAACCTACTATTTTTACAGTTTGCTGCTAGCTAACAATAATCTAAATTAAATAATAAGTACTCAGCGGACAATGTGTAACGCATCAAGTTTTATTTATTTATTGTAATTGTGCAATACGAGTATATTAAAAATGGTTTTATGGAGTAGTGTTGCATTACATTAAACCCTATTAAATTTTATGACATAGGTAATCAAAATAAAGAAAAAACGCTTAGAAGTACTGTATAAGCGAAGGCCTAGAGGGCAAGACAATTATTTAAAAGCGATTTGTTAATGCTTTTAATTTCTTTGCATAACACTATTATTCACCACGCTCAGATGATGACTGACAAAATCATCGTCTGTGGCGCGCAGTATCTCAGTGACTTGAAATAGAAACCTCCATTGAAAATCTGACTTAAGATGGGAAAATCGGAGGGAGTATGTTTTTGAGGTGGTCTCACAATCGAGGTGAACTTCCTTGAGAGGTTTCACTGTACTAATAGCATAGGAGTGGTCAGTTTTTATTGGCTACTTTCAAATATGGCGCTGACCTTTTTTAATATATTCTACAATATATTAACAAAAAGAAGAGTCGGCAAAAAAATAATAAAAGTGCCAATTCAAATTATTATTAAAACTAATTAAAGATTTTTTGCCGAGGCACCATCGTATAACCCCACTTCTTTCAATCTCCATCACTTTGGCTGTAAACATTATTATGACCATAGTGAACTTAAAATTACGTCGTATAGAGTAAATGAATTAATCAAAATTAACCAAATTAGCTAGCTCATTTTCCTGGCTCATTATCGCTCGTATTACTTTTAAAATTTATTGTTGATTGTACGATACGAAATGGTTTAACCTTTGTAAGTAAATCTAACAAATTAAATAAATTAAAACCAGCACGGTATAAAACAAACAAGACACAATGAGCAATGTGAAATGTAAGAAGTTTTATTTGTTGTAAATTAAATAAATCGCCAATAGAATAATATTGCATTACATTAAACAGCATTCGAATTTTAAAACCCTAGTTATACAGGGTTTATCACGCAAAAGCAACCCAACTCTAGTGCTGCTGCCATATGAAAAACAAGCATGTTAATTAATTTTCCAAATTTATTCATCATTATTTCCTTACGTGTTTAAATGGATCCCGTTCACAAAAGAACGTCATTTATTTCCTGCCAAAGTGTGTGACGCAGTGTCAGAAAAATGTAGTTGCTACTAAAGTAAACAGTAATAATTGTTGAAACCATGAGTAAAACTTATCAATTTAAGAAATTCAAGAATACAGATGTGCAAATACTTCAATAGAGACCACTAACAGCATCTGATGAACCGTAGGGTAAGTCAATAATAGGTTATAAAACAATGCTGGTGCTTGTGTTTCCCCTTAGCATTATCATCAGAGCATCAAAAACCGGCTACTTTTAAGAGGTAGACCCTGTACTAAAACTATATAAATAAATTATAGCGTTGTAATACAATAATTGTAAATTTATAATGTAACCATTAATATTTACATTTACACTATTAAACAATGAAAGCATTTTTTCTACTTGTAGTATGTTGTGCATGGATTTTTCTAGGTAAGGTTTAATAGCCATTTTTTTTATTAATATAATTTAAGATTATTTGACAATAATATTGTTGGTAATGTTATCTTAATATAAAATAAAATTGCCATTATTGCGCTTTAAATTTCTGTTTAGGTTGGAATTCGGTTTACGCTCAAATTTTTGGGGACAGAGAAAGTTTGCATTTAATAATAAAATGTTTAAGTTTGGGCAATAACCTTTTGTTAATTGTTAGCGGAATGTTACGATGATTACGGCTGTTTCCCTACTCATTATCCATATTCTATCTCTGAGGGACGCAAAGCAAGGGCGCCATGGTCACCAGACAAGCTTCAAGTCCAACTACTTTTATCAACCAGAAATTTAGAAACGGCAATTCATTTCTAATATTTATTTTTAAATTTCTATCATATAGCAATAGTTTAATTCTAATTTAAATCACTTAGGTTATTTTCGATTTGTTGCTAGTGCAAGAGTTTAATCGACATTTAGATCTAAACAAACCAATTAAAATTATTGCTCCAGGTTTTCTGAGCGGAGATGGAACGGCTGAATGGACGGTGGTAAACAGTTCGCTTTCCGTAGACTTAATTTTTGAAATAAAATTAACTTATGACTAATTTTAACTAAATAAACTTCTTAAACCCAAAAATATAGTTTGAAAATAATTTTTAAACTTACCGGTACGTAAAAAACTGCAGCCATAATCATTAAATTTTGCCAAATTAAGAAGTTGACTTAAAAATATTAATAATACTGCAATAAAGATGAAAGTTGTATGATGAACACTTTCATTATTATTTTCATATTCAAACTTTGTATATATTTTAATTAATTATTTTTTACATAGA
>JAQGAZ010001628.1:0-26431 GCA_034692225.1 Polydesmus complanatus
ATCTAAATTCCCAAGTAAGGATGGACGAATTATTGTAGTTAAAAAGTACCGCATATTTTGATTTTCTAAGAATAATTTTACACTTACTTAGAGACTTCCTAAGACGAGAATGTCCAGAATTTCGTCTTCTATTTGCCGCAACCTTGTTGTTGTTAATTTTCTTCCTAAATCCTTCAAATCCAAAAGTGAAATGTCATTACTAAGTAACAAGACACCGGATAATCAAAATCGATTTTATGTTTCTTATCGTACTCGCTGTCAGTGTTGCTGTGGCGTTCTTTTTCAGCTTACGGCACTGTTTTCTAGCGTGGTCGCTCATTTGAGGAGCAGATCGAGATTTTCTGCAATTAAAATTTTCGTCAACATTATTGTTATTAAATTTTAATTAAATATAAAAAAAAACATACCTTTGTTTGCCAGTAAATTTCCCATGATCACTGCCAGATAGAATAGACTCAAAATGATAAACCAAAGGAATATCTAATAAAAAAACCTTTTAGTTAGCAATAATTATTCCTGATTCAGGAAGCGAGACCTCATATCAATAGTTCTACTAAAACCTATATTTCTCGGAATTTCCATTTCTACCACAATAATGTTTTTTTTAAAAAAAATTTAAGTTATCGAATTTTACCTTGTTTAAAAGAGAGCACTGGATGAAAGGAAGGGTCCATGAGTCCCATTCGATCTCGGAGATCCATATTTTCGGCGTTAATGGGTTGCACGTGATTCACTCGGCCGCAACACACATTACAAATCCTCGAATATCCCGTACAATTACACTGAATCGTACATAACCGAGTCGCTTTCTTACTCATCTGCGGCAGATCTAGCGTCTTCACGAGTTTTCTTTTTCTTATCAGTCTGGCCGGACAAGTTCGTGACGTGAGTGTCCCGCTCATCTTCCTTCTCAACTCCGCGTCGGTGGCATTGGGCAAGGGTGGTAACGGTCGTTTGACCGGAGAGGACGCGATCATGAGGTCTTCGGCTTCGCTTTCGTCCGAACTCGCCAGCTGTTCGATCAAAGCTTCGTCGAGCGGTGGGTCCCTCATTGATTTTAACTGACGGTACACTTCACCTGCTTGCCGAATTCGGATCTCCAAGTCGGAAACCTGCGACTGGAGCCACGACCACCTACATATCACACCTGCTCGATCCACCGCCCACTTCCAAGCAGCTCGTTTGTAACTGAAACAGAAACATTACGTCATTAATTTATCATAGTCTTTTATGCAAATAAATTTATATATATATAAAAAATCCTTTTTTGTTTTAGTTTATTTATTCATGTTTTCCATTAGTCTAACTTTGCCTTCTAAACTCTATTGTCAAGTGACGTAGTACGGTAGATGCATTAGTGATATCACATTTAAATGACCTCGTAACTTTAGCAAAAAATAGGATTTTAATTATAATACAGATTGCGAGCCCATTAATTTTAGCGATACGCCACTAATGTACTCAGCAAGTCATTACATGACGTCATACGGTATAAGATTAATATAAACTTATAAAGGAAACTTAGGTTGAAATTAGAGAAAAAGTCGATTTTGTTAATGCAAGAAATTTAATAAAATATCTAGGAGAAATCACAAACTAAATTTTAAAAATTCTAAACGAATCTTTCATAAACATAAAAAAAAAATTCTTAAAACAGATCAAACTACAAAAAGTAAACATTGAATACAAGTAAACTACAAAACGCATTTATCAAATCCCAAACTAAAATAAAACCTAATGTAGAGTGTTTAAAAAAATCCATTATATTAAAAGTAATTTAAAAAAAAGACTAATCTAAATCGATTAACCTTAAAACTAATATGAATGCAATGCCTAAATTCAAAGAATAATATCTACAAATCGTTATAACGATTTGATGCATTCCAATTTCTTCGGAAGACTTTTTATTAAGGAAATAAAATGACGGCCTATTAAGTTACCAAATATTATAGAACAGCCTTTTTTTTAACGCCTTTTATTTCATTTCAATATTATTGAAGAAGGAGAAAAAAAAAATGAAATTCAGTACGACTCTTGACGTATTTACAATATTCAAAGATAACGTGACTAATCGCACCAAGTGAATCAGCTAATTATTATTGTATGCCCCTCTCGCTCTCTCTCTCTCTCTTGTACGAAGCATATGCGACGAGCACAAACAACCAATAAAACTTGTCAATAAAAATTCCATGTATGCACCACTAAAATATATTCGTTATTCAATTCCCACGAAAATAAAACACTTTTTCTAAATTTACTTCAAATAATAATTATCGAATAAAAAAAATGTATTAATTCCTTTTTAAAAAAAAACAACTTTTCATTAAATACAATACATAACATGCACATAATTTTCTCAGAAGAAATTCAACGAAAATGTATCGCGATATAAAACTACCGTACAGTAAATTTCCCTTTCTTCCAGAATTATTACGTTACCATGTTTGCGGTGAAATTTGTTTTCACTGATAATTTTCGTTTATCTATCATACTGTAAATAAATGTGTATTTATTGATATTTTCCTAACTGAACACGTGCTGCTGGAAGTTCAATACTGTATAGAAAATTCAAGCCCCAATATTTTCAAGGTAATCCTTCCTTCCCCTACTTACATGTACTACACATTCTACGCACAGTATAATGAGTGTATTACATGTACTTTTTATTGAACACAAACACACAAATTTTCTATAATATGCAACGCCGAACTACACTTTATAGCACTAATCAAAGTGACGGCGCGTGATTATTTCCGTTAGATGAATGGAATAATTTGCGGTTGGGCGTTCCATCAAATAAAAACAATGCAAACTACTGTACCAAAACAAATAATTTCGATTTTTAAACCACCAAAAAAAAAATTTAGCTTATTACATTTAATTATGAAAACAATATAAAAACTCATTCTTAAGAACTTTTTCAATTGTTATCATAAATTATATAATGTAGAAAATTATATACCGGTAATGTATTTGCTTACTGCAATTTCAAATGCATAAGTATGTAATTTTTCTATTAAAGTTTCGCCATCCACGGGACCAATAGAATGACAAAGACTGTATTTTAATAACAGTAATGTGATAAAACTTCATAATATCTTAAAAAAATAATTGCACTGCATCGTTAAAATGTAATTATTTTACTTAGAAAATCCACAAACTTAACAGCAGGAACCTATTACGTAGCATTGACATTCGTTTTTGCAGGTTTTACCAACAACATTCCGTTCCCCCAGCATATTAAAAAGCATTTTACGCTCTTTAAATTAAAAGAAAAAGCAAACAGAGTTTATGTACATCTTTTTATATTTTGAAAACCTTTTTTAAATTTTGATCTTGACCGCGTCTCTGACAGAATTAATAATTATTAATTTCATTTGGTAGTCGCCTCTTATGCAACCACCGGTTCAAAGTCGCTAAACCCAGATTAAAAAATTCGGTGGCAGCAAAAACTATAAGCCGTAAATTTAATGTCGTCGGGTGAATGCATCATTGACATAATCATTAAATCGACTCCTCTAACTCGTAAAAATAATAATAATTGAAATCTAATAATTGACGAAAAAGTTAAAGGTCGCTGTAATAATACTGAATTACGCGTTGTTACACTTCCACCATCGACACACAACTTCTGTCGTATTGAAAATGTTTCATATTATTGATCTCTCATGATAATAATGAAAAAGTGGAAAAACCAAAATGTGTGCTACAATTCACATTTACAGCAGCGATATATTACAATACTATAAAAAAGCGATCACGAGCTAGTATAAAGCGGAATGACGTAACCAGCAGTAAGTCAGCGTCAGTTGCAGCGCTAAATTTTTTAAAATTTAAATCAAATAAAACAATAAAAAGGGCATAAACCACACTCGTTTTAAAAATCTTACAAAAATTAAAATGGCTATTATTATATAGCGTGGTTTGAAATTGAACGTCTCATTAAGTTGATTAATAATAGGGAAATTACGGTATATTTCCTTGCCCCATGCCACCGAAGATCTAGTTCTATGTAAATCTTGTTTAATGCTGAACTTATGTCTGGTTGTCATGTAAATAAATCTATGTTGTGGTTACCAAAAAAAAAAAAGAAAAGACTTAAAAGAAAAACAAACGATTTTTTGGTTTTGCGTATGTGCACTTTTTTTTTTTTGTTTAAAGAAAAATTTAATAATGTTTACAGAAAGCGCTTCACTAAGGCTTGAGAAATTTTAATCATGTTTAGAAAAAAATCATTTTTTTTGTTGCCACTAAGTAAGATTTAACTTTAATTAGATTAATCTAGATTTAGAAATCCCGGTGGCAACGAAATAAAATGCGAATCAGTCATCCGATTAAAAAATCGCGATTTTTGGCACAACATCCATTAAAAAAAAAATGCAAACAACAAATTTTCCCTCAAATAAATAAAACGAAAACAGTAATTTATAATTTAATAATATATATAAAAAACAAATAATGTTTTAGGTATGAAAAAACAAATAATGTTTTAGGTATGAAAAAAAAAAGAATGCGAGTGGCTAACCTAGTGCCACCTGGATCTATTCAATTAAACATCGCCTAACCACGAATAACCTGTTATATGTTTGTTTGTTTGTTCAAAGAAAGAAAAATGTCAATGGTATGTTAATTTACAAGAGTGGAAACGTTACCTGAACGAAAAAAAATATTAAAAGTAAAGCCTTCAATATTGACGATTTAAACTTTAAAACGCATTTTCATTGATTTTTTTTATTAAAAAAAATGAAACTCTCGCTATATTATTAAATCTGAAATCTATTGTAACTTTGTTTATCGTTCATACTTTTAGCTACAAAAAATATTGCTCTTTTCTGATTTAAAAACAAAAAAAAAAAATGAATTTTTCAAAATACTGTAAATCAATAATATTGTCACCGTCAAAAATTGTTTTCAGTTTTAATAATCAAAACGCTATAATTACTGCGAAAGCCTTAAAACCGCAAAAACAATAAACAGTAATTGGCTTAATAAACAAATTCACAGTCAATGATTGGCTAACAATTATAAAACCACACGTTTCATTCATTACTCCCACACCTTTTTTTTTTAATACCTCTGAAATTCAAATGCATCCCACTACACCAAACTAATCACCTGACGACATTGTGACCGTGGGTGGGTCAAAAACATTCCATTCCCAACTACACTCAAACGTACGGTACAATAAATTACATGTACAGCAGTTGTAATTGTCAATAATACAAATACACAAATTCGATTTTAAGCTATTTGTAAATTTTAATTATTTTTTGGTTTATTTAATCCTGGTTTTAACTTTTACGCTTATCTCAAATTATCAAAACCATAAATCAATATGAAGTCACGTGGTTATGATGCTCAGTTTAGATTCAAAAAAATGCAGGAGCAACGAAGTCTTAGAGCAAACAAAATTTTTTTTTCTGAATGTACAATATCTGAGTACAATTTTCAGTTCAGAGGCAAAAATACGAGTGGAAAATGATTATGATCGGCACGACAAAATTTTTAAAAATAGCTCACAAAAACTACGTTTAAACTCCAAAGACAAAAAAAAAAAATTTAGTTTGAGATATTTTTTTAATGTAATTTTACAGTTTATTTAATTGCCCTATTTATAAAATTATTTAAACGAGTTTAAAGAACAGAAAGGGAAAATGGAAGTCATGCGATGACAGCACCACGAATTTGCCAGCTTTTTTTTAACCTTTATTTTAATCCTTTTTTAAGAGCGAGAAAAAAAAACATAATGGTCTAGCGAATTAAGATCAATGTAAAACCAAGATTAAATAAAACTAGATAGGCAGGTAGGAAAGGTTCACCGTTTTTAAATCAAAATAATAATTCCTTATTCGATAATATTTGATTCGATAATAAATAACAATTTTCACGTACAAATAACTTTGCCAGATTTACTATTTCCTCGCAATCTATTACTGATTACGGCATTGAAAAACAAAATAACTATGTACGTGTATTGTACTTTTTTTTTGTTGATAAAAATCCGGTGTTTCACGTACAATAAATAATAAGGCGTTTGTCTGGTGACTACTGCTAGTCACTTATCAGCTTAATTGTCAGACGATAATCTGAAGATGTCATTAGCTCCACCTCCTAACCACCTTGCTCTACCCCGCTTCCTCAAAACAAAACATTCGAAAATAAAACAATCACGGCGTTTGAACCGAGTTGAATTTCAGCCACCGTCTCGCTATTCCCCCAGGTAATCGGACGACACAATCGATACGCATTTCTATGGACACAGCTCAGGAACGCGCAACGACACCTTTGACGCTAAATTAAGGCGCTTAACCCAAAAACAACGCTCAAATAATAATAATTCCTCATTGTCACAACATTTTATTAATTCAGATTTATCGATTGATCTCGATTTAAAGTTCTACTACTGGAGTTCTACCCAACGAGATTTAATTTCCTCAAACCAAAATTTATTATAATCTCTTCCTAGAAGTTCTAGGAAGGGATTCTAATAAATTCACTAGTTCACTGAGTGGTAAGAACCCAACCAAAAGTCCTCGTTTTCAAACCGGTCACCTGGTAGTCGCCATGGTGACTAAACAGTCCTTAACCTCATTTCCAGTTAAGATGATTACTGTACTGTCATTTTCTTTTTGATTTTATTTATGTTTCGTATTCCCCAGTAACCAAAATGTTTTTGTTTACATAATTATCTTTTTAGATTTTCTGGCTATATTTAGTAATACAAAACTAAGCTAATGTGGAAAAAAAATTTACCGGTAATTAGAGACCCTGAAATGTTGCGTTGGTCTGAGAATCAAGAAATACCGTACAGGTATTTATTGCTAAACTCAAAAATAATAATGCAGCTTATCTGACTGAAACATGATATTTTAAAACCAAAAAAAAAAAAAAAAAACATATTGCGACAGAAACTTATGTTTTTACGCGCTATGAAATATGTTTTTATTGGAATCTTCTAAAATGAACAGTGTAAATTTAAAATACAAATTTTAAATGTTACGGAGTTTAAACATTTTCGTGTTTCACTTTCCTCGTACATGACTTGTGTATACTAATTTACCTTTCGAAATCTACACTATGCATCGCCATCACGTTTTCTACGTTATTATTATTAAATTAGCTTTGAATGAACGCAGCAAACACGTTTCAAACCGTCAATTTTTTTTTTTTTTTTTTTGTATCTATCTAAGAAAACATCAAACAAAATAATAACCAATTTGCATAACCAAATTCTTATATTATTACCGGTTTCACTGCAACCGTAAACGCAATTTAAAATTCTAATGTAAACAAATTTTTTTTTTGAAAAAATAAAGTAATTAACTGCAACTCGGCTTTGCGTATATCAAAAATTTAAAATAAATTATGTATTACGTATTCGATTAATTTTTTTTTTTTTCATATTAAAGAAGCTATAATAATAGTAATAATACATGTACTTTAAAAAAAAAAAATTAATAATAATTAACATACAATTTTTTTTTTTAAAAAAAAAAAAGATACTGTATGTAAAAAAAAAGTCTAAACTGTGCGCGTACACGAGATTTATAATAGACAATAACAAACAGTTCCATGATTCCAAAAAATTTGTTTACTTTTGCATATTAAATTTTTAAATACAGTACTGTAGTATATTTTGATGAATAGCCAAAACTGAACGAAAATTTTAATCGTGTGACGAAATTCTCGCGTGCTGCATTAACGGGGCCATTGGCCTTACCTCTCGCATTTGCGCCGCAAGTTCTAATTTAAATCGACCTAATAAAAAATACTTTTTTGACAGCTCTTAGCCCAACAAACTATAAATTACCGTATCGTTATTAATACGGTAATAATAAGCTTACCAAAACAGTAGGAACCTAGATCGCGCTGTTTTCTTTACTACCATAATTTATTTAATAAAACTTTTTAATTCAAGTCGATATGTTTGCCAACATTTGAAACAAATATCTCTCACTTGAATTCAAAATTAGCTCCACGTCAAAAAGAAAACTCGGAACCATAAAAGTTAATAAAAAAAAAATATAAGAAAGATCCTTTTTTTCCCCCTGAGATCTTGACTCCAAAACTCTATAATTAATTTCTTCCTAAAAACAAATATCCTTGAAAATACGTCATTAGATTAACGGAAAAAAACTGTAATTTTATACTGAAAATCTAAAAAAAAACACAAGACACACACAAAAAAATTTTCATTAGTTTTATAAATTGGAACTTACAATGGAATATTTTTTGATCTCTTCTCTTCGATTTCGTCCATCTCGTCACAACTTTCTCCTCCAGAACTGCTAGCCGTGGCGTCGGAATCCACAGCCGTTTCCAACTCGTGCATATTGCTCATCAAATTGCCGCACGTCCATTCGATATCCTCGCACACTTTCGTCTCCAATTTAACCGGGACAGGAACAAGCGACGACGAAGCCGCCGCCACGTTGTCCGCGTGATTGATATTATTATTTACCTGCAGCAGCGCATTCGCGTTCATGCCCATCGAATTGGCTTTCGAAGAGTTTGCGATCGAGAGCCCGATAGAAGCACCACCGTACTTTCTCGAAGAACAAGAATTCGTTTGCGCGTGACGTCCCGAACTTGCATCACCCCCGCCACCGCCTAAACTGTTAACATTACCGTATTTTTTCACTAGATCGACTAAAGCGGCGGTGGACATGCCTTTCACGTCTTCTTTCTGCAAAAAGCGTTCTTTCATATCCAAAAGCGACGCCGAACTGCTGGAAGGATACGCGTTGGTAGGTGTCGTGGTCGACGACGACGACATTAATTTCAAGCGCAGAAGACTGGTCTTGTCATTTTTCGCCGGCATTTGTAAACTTTTTCGTTGAGCCCCCACGAAATCCATCATTTGACGACTCACGTGGTGCGCCGAATTATTAGTCTGTAACTTTAAAATCCTCCTCAAAAGATTATCGGTTCTCCTCTCCAAATTGCTCTGAAACTTTACCCGCGTTTCCGTTTTTTCCGCGATCAGTTTATTCCTGGCCAACAACTCGGTACCCCGCGCATCGGGAGTTGGAGAAGAAGAAGAAGAAAGAAGAACAAGAGGAGGTCCCGGCCCCCCCGAAATCTCTTCCATCTTCAACGCGTCCCGTTTTTTAAGTTGTGGTTCGTTCTCACGTTTCGTATTCTCATCCGAAATCACCAGTTCCGCTCCCGACGACGACGACAACAACTCGGTCTTCTTCAAATCTCCGTTGTTCCCGTTCGTATCGATCATGGACAGTCCCGTAGCCGTATTATTTTTCAAACTCCCCATCTTCTTATTTTGTTGAATCTTCTGCTGCTGATCTAGGCGTTTTTTATGATTATCCTGTTCGTCGGTCTTTCCATTCATCGTACGACTCACCTCGATCCCGACTCTCTCTTTTCCCACCGTCAACAACACCGATGACGACGACGACTTTTCCTCGTCTTTTTTCCCGTTCACTTTCGTTTTGATTTTATACCCCACCTCGTATTTTAATATCACGCTGTTGTTGTTGTTGTTGCTGTTTTTACTACAGCCGTTGACTGTATTGTTGGGTCGTTTTCGCGGACACAAGGAATACCCTTTTGTACTAGCACCGTTGACGTTGGTGTTGTTATTGGTGCGACGACGATACACCGTCAAATCGCGTTTCCTACTCGCCACCGCCAACGTTAACGCCGCGCTACCTCCAATTTCTAAAAGATTCTGTAAATTGTCGTCGTGATTATTATTATTGTTATTATTAGTCGTTGCTGTTGTTACCTCGGAATGTTTTTCTTCTTCTTCTTCTTCGGCGGCTAAATAACTAGTGGAAGGAGTGTGAGTGAGAGCGATTTTAGCGAGGCCGGGAATCGGCGGGCTCATCGTCAAGGCGAATTTTTGAGATTGACCGGTAGTTGTTTCGGTGAGGGCGGGGGCCATAGCCAATCATAACCGCCGCCGACAGATACTGAAATGTTCGGAATAAACGAAGAAAATCATATATAATTATAAAAAAAAAAAATTTGTTGTTGATAAATTTTTTTTTTTTTTTTTTTGCACCGTAGAAAATATTTTTTTTTTTTTTTGATTTTATAATTATTATTATAAAACTGAAACTGTGAGGAGGTAGAGGCAAAAAAAAAAGAAAAGGGCGGGAGTAGGTGATTCCCGATTTAAAAAATAAAAAAAACACCAAACGCGTAGACAAAAAAAAAATCCAACAATTCTTTATTTTTTTTTTGTTGCCCTCACTCACTTTTTCATTATTTAAACATTGTTGTACAGTATGTAAAAAAAAAAAAAAGAAGCGAAGAGAGTCCGCAGTAAAATAACAATGTCGACTCTACTACTACCTAAGAAGCATTCTTTTTCTCGCGCGAAAGATGGACGCTTTTTGTATATCGAAGAAAAAGGATGCCGTGAAAAGTGCGTGGTTAACCGGGAAGAGATACGCGGCCCTCCGTGAAGCCACACACCAATGCTTTTATTTTTTTCTTTCTTTTTTTTTCCTTGGCATTAACGAGTAGGCTTCAACCTACTACTCGCGTTTCCTCCTCTCTCGTTTAACGCCGCGCCACCCATCCCACGTGACATATCCACGTCCTGGCGTTGTTACTGTACTCTCTCTCTCTTTCGCTCGCGCTGAGAAAAATCCTCGACTACGGATTGAAGCAGTAGAGTAGGGAAAAACAAGGGGGGGCAAATATTGGGAGAGTAGTGGAGGAAAAAGCTCTTTTTCTAATATGCCTTACATACGGCGTGCTCACCTCTCTTTGTTGACGCCCGACATCTTTTAAAGCAACGACGAATTTATTGAAACCCGAGTGTTTTATTTTTTTTTTCCAAGATATTCAAACGCGTTTCAAACACACACACAACTGTATTCCATTGTCTAGTCGTTGGTCGCACGCATCATCGCGCTGAATTTTTGTTCACACACATTATTATACTCGTAGCAATGGCGGATGGGCGAAGAGAGATGTGAACGACAACAATTCGTAGCGTAGTAGGCAGGGGCCTACATTTACGATTGAACGAGGGAGGAGACTCCGTAGAATGGAAGAGCCTATAATAACGTTTCCTCCTCCAAATGACTTCATCCATGCGACGAAACAGTGTTGTCAGACAGGGAAATCGAAATTTCCGCGTAACACTTTTAATTACCGTTTTTAACGATTAAAAAAAAAATTGAAAACGCTTTTTAAAAATTTAAAAAAAAATATATATACTTACTAACACACATTAAATACTTAACAATTTTAAAAAAAAATTATCTTAAAAAAAAAAACTAATATTTATTAATAGAATAAATAATTAGGTGTGTGGAAACAAAATCTTTGAATAATAACACTGTACGATGATGTACTTCTTTATTAAAATAAACACAACGATTTAAGATATTAAATTTATAATGATAATATTATTATAATACAACATTGCGATCGTTCTCGATGCTGATTGGTTAATATGCGTGAGGGGAAAAAAATAATTAACACCCACCGAGCACATGGCTGATGAAAATTTAACAAAAAATAGGTTTAAACGTACAATTTCAATGATAAAAACGAAAATGTTTGTGGATGGAACTTCTAATTAAAGCTCAAATAAAATAAAATGTGAGTATGTATTTTAAATTATAGTCGAGTATGTGGATGAGGGAAATAAGAAATAAAACGAAGATTTCGTCAGCTTGCATCAGCTATGCATGTTGGAAAGGGCCACGTCAGCAGTTGCGTGACGTAGGGTGTCATGTGACACGTTATGCGCATGCTTTAACTTGTCTTCTTTTTTATATAAAAAAAAATAACAAACCGATGGAGTATTTTCAATTTAAAACTACACTTTAAAAAATAAAATTTGTGTCTTTTTGAATATAATCTGCAATATTAAGAACTTTTGAGAGGTAGTTAAGCGTCTAAAATTTCCACTCTATCTGAATTTATGGTTTTGGTGTCGTTAGTGAAATTTCGATCCAATAAAACATCTAATTCTTCTTTGCTAAAAACTAATTTAAATATTAAAAAAAAAAAAATGAAATTAACTTTTTTTTTTTTTTTTGCAAAAATTTAAAATTTAATAATTACTTTCGGATTGGTCAGTATAAACGACTCTGTCGTGATCTTCGGACTTTAAAAGTTCCAGTAATTCCTTAACGCTAAATGCAGGCAGGCCACTCGATTTACCATTTTTTTTATCTGTTAAAAATGTTAGATAAAATAATAAGAAATTATTTTTAAAATGCAAACAGTCAACTATAAAACAATAGAAATTTAACTATAAAACGTTAATGTAGAGTTTAAATAGTAGAAGGAAAAAAAAAAACCTTAAAAGTTTAAAAAGTATTTACAATAAAATTTGGAAAAATGAACAATAATTATTATTAATACAGTTCTGTATAGCATCAATAAAGATTTTTTGTTAGAATTTACAAAACTTTGTATATACATACTGTATAGTGAAGAATCGAGCAAACATTTATTTTGGTCTAAATTGAAATACTCAACTTATGGAAAAACTAAACAAAAACGTAAAAAAAATTATTTTAAAGCGTTAACTATATAATAATTACCTTTATAAATAATCATTTTTTCAAGTTTTCGTTTGACTCCTGCCCTTTTAATCATATGTTCGTCAATAGTGTTGGCAACAACGAGCCTGTAAACGATGACGGGTTTGACTTGTCCTATTCGGTGACATCGAGCCATTGCTTGCAAATCGGCCTGCGGATTCTACAAATTCAAATTGCAGATGAAATTAAATTACCAGTAAATTAAAAAAAAAATTTTACCCAATCGGAATCAAAAAGTATAACGGTATCGGCTGCCATTAAATTCAAACCTAAACCACCGGCTCTGGTGCTGATTAAAAATACCCCAGTCTCCGGATCATTATTAAAACGAGTAATCTGCAAAAATAATAATTCGTAAGACTAAAATGCTTGTTTATAAAATCAAGATTCACACTGACTTCTTCTTTACGAGACTCCAAATCGTGAGTTCCATCCAGACGACAAAATTTGTAATTTCGCCAGTAACAAAAATCATGGAGAATATTCAACATTTCGACCATTTGCGAAAAAATCAAAACCTGCGAATCAAAGACTTAAGTGTCAACTTGCAATTGAATTATTAAAGGAAAAAATAATACCTTATGTTTATTTGGCAAAAGATGTTTTAGAAGGAGGTCGACGACCATAACTTTTCCCGACATTTGAATCAAATTTTCGTCAATCATAAAGTCGTCAGTTGACATATCGATCGGATACTCGATCAAATAAGGATGCATTACGCATTTCCTCAGATCCATTACCCTATTTTTATAACTGAATTTTACAACTGAGGTTCTAAAAAAACAAAATTTTAATTGTAAATAAATCCCTAAAAATTAAATTCAAGTAAAGAATTGGGCTTAAAAGAATGCTTTAAGCATATTGTATCAAGATCAGAAAATCTGCGCACCGCATTTTTGGTCCGTCGTATCTAGGTACAGTAAATTTTGAAGTGACACTTCGAGTTTGCAACTTATCGGGAAACATCCCATGTACTCTTATGTCTTCTGCTTTGGCTTCTTCTTTATCCTAAGATATTAAACTTAAAATCAATTCATTCCACGATAAAAAAAAATCTCTTTTCACTTACTGGCAAAAGTAATTCAGCGATGCTTTTATTTAATACTGCTCTATAAAAGTCTTGTTGTTTGGCAGTTAACGAGACATAAAGTAAATACTCTCTTTTTAAAGGAAGATCTAACTCCACGTCTTGTTTCACCCGTCTCAGTAAAAACGGATCTAAAATCTAAACAAAAACACTTCAGAAAATTTAGTTTATTTCTCCTTTTTTTATTACTGTCGGAACCTCTCGTAAAGTACTAATAATGCGTTTTTCCTGTTCTCGTTTAACAATTTCTTCGTCTGCCCCATCTTCCATCATCGAAGATATATCAAACCAAGATTCAAATCTATAAAATTAAGCATAATTTTTAAAATTTCTCGAAAACCATTTTTTTAAAATAATATTGTCCATACACATTTAAGTTGTGGAAAAGTTCTGGCAGTAAAAAATTAAGCAAAGCCCACAATTCGGATAAATCATTTTGAAGCGGAGTCCCGGTTAATAACAAACGATTTTTGGAACTTAAAGATTTCAAAGCCCTGAAAAGAAAAATTTAAATTAATATTATAAGCATAAAATTCAAAAAAAAAAAAAGAAATTACGCTCTGAGTTTGCAATCTTTGTTTTTGATGCGATGCCCTTCATCAACAACGATATATTTCCAATTGTATTTGCTCAAAACACTTTGGTCGAACATAATAATTTCATAAGATGTGATAAAAACCGGAGCAGTTTTAATGTTTTTATCAATTTTTTTAAATTTTAATTTAGATATTAGTTTGCGTCGATCCGCTTGCTTGCCATAATAAAAAACTACAGGAATCTAACAAACAAAATGAATACTAGTTTTATCTTGATTTGTGAACTTACAAAAAAGCTCATATAATAATTAAAGAAGGGTTGCATTTATAAATTAAAATCATTTTACCTTTGGTGCGAATCTTTCAAACTCGGAGGTCCAATTCGGTAATGTGGAAAGAGGAGCCACAATTAAGAAAGGACCATCAATCTTGTTTTCAATTAAATATGAAAATAAGGCGATACATTGAACAGTTTTTCCTAAACCCATTTCATCTCCTAAAATCCCATTCAACCCATTTTCAAACAACGCCTGAACAATTAAAAATTTTATTTTTATTTTTATTGGGCACCCTGCACTTTAAATAATTTCCACTTTACTTACTTTCATCCAATTAAATCCTTCGACTTGATAATTTCTCAACGTTCCACCCGTAAAAAGACTAGAAATTTCATTCTTCTCAATTTTAGGTACCTAAATGTCAAAAAAAAAAAAAAATTTAAAAATTATTTATTACCGTATAAATTTTTAGGACCTCGTTTTCCTTGACTGAAGTTCGCAAATTACGGCTGTCCAAATTACCATCTTTACAAACGTCATTTAACACAACAACACAGTCTTGGTTAAGTTTCGAATTTAAATTCGTTTCTTGTAACGGCATTATTTTTCTTCGTTTACGTCCACCACCTTTTTCCTAAAAAATTATTAAAAATGCATTCTTAATTTGTAAACAGCACAGAAAAAACTTTTTTTTAAACAAAAACAGAACCTGCTTAGGCTGCTCAGAATTTAAATTCCTTTCTTCTAATGGCACTAATTTTTTTGGTATTTGTTTACTTCGAGCACCTTTTCCCTAAAATATTAAAAATGTGTTAATTCGCAAACATCACAAAAAAGAAATTGTTTTACCAGTTTAGGTTGCTCAGAATTATTCGCTTTATCAGTTTCAGGCATATTCTTAGCTTTTAAGCTTTGACTGTCATCTTTATCATCTTCTTCCTAAGTTTTTTTTTATTAACCGATTAATATTAAACTAACTAAAATGCGAATTTAAATTTTTTTTTAAAAGTCTCACGTTTTCAATAGCTCGTTTTTTATTCACTTTTATGATTTTGTCCTTTAAATATTTTGAGTAAATTTTACTCTTTTTAAGCAGTTTTTCTAGCTGTTTATATCGTTCCATCGCGTCCTGTCGATCTAATTCAAGCTTTAACACAAAAAATAAAATTAATTTAGTTATTAAAATTTATTTTTGCTGAAACAATTTAATATACTTGTTGCTTTTTTGTATTTTCTCGAAGGAGAGCTCTTTCTTCCGCGGCAGTATTCGTTACAATACCTAATTAATAGAAACGTTGACAAATTAGTAATTTAAAACTAGGAAACAAAAAGCTCACCATCTATTTTTAACGCTTTTTCAGCTTCATCGCTAACACTACCTCCACTAGCAACACTCAATTTGCTGTCTTCGTCTACACATCAAAAATGAACTGTAGTTTATTAAAGAGTTTATCACTCGACAACGACAACAAAAAGTTACCATTAACTACCACAATCTTGGTTTCTTCACTAATCGCGTTTGTATCTTCGTCTAAACAAATAAAAAAATCAACTTCAGTTTATTAACGAATTTACGTAACAAAAAGAAACTTACCAATGATTAACACAGTCTTGGTTTCTTCCATAGTCGTGTTTGTGTCTTCACCTATACAAATAAAAAAATAAATTTTAATTTATTAACGAGTTTATAAGTGTAAAAAGTTGGAGTTCAACTGTAAACATTATTTTTATAAAATGCTAAATCTTTTCTAAAATTCCTTGCTTGAAATTATTAGATAATACTCGTAATTTTATTGGATTTAGGGCAAATAATAATCTATAACTTTATGTTCTATTTTGTTTTCAGGACTTTTTGGGTTTTGACAGATAGAGTTACCGGTATAGCGACATTTTCGATTTAATGTGAATTGAATTTTAAATCTCGAGTTGTTTTTTTCTCATTGTAATAGTACACTTGTAATTCAATATTTTGAACAGTTCTTTAATTACAGTGACAATAATTTAAAAAAAAAATTTACCATTGTTTGACACCATCTTAGCTTCTTCACAAATCCTGTTTGTATTCTCATCTAAACAAATAAAAAAAATCGGGCACTTTAGTTTATTATTTTAAATATTTTATTAGCGAGTCTATAATAATTACAAAACAAAAAAGTTAGCGTTCATTAAATAATTTCAAAGACGCTAACCTTTTTGTATGTACAGGTAGTTATAACGCATTTTCAGTTTCTTCACTGAACACGTTTTCATTCGACAACACTGAAATTTTGTCGTCCTCCTCTATACAAATACCATATCAAAAGTGAACTTCAGTTTATTATTTTCGAGCGATCAAAATACTAAAGTAGGTTATGTCAATGTTTCTGAGAACGAGTGTAGCACATGTAGCCATGTAAACTATTGTTAAGCTCAAGGAGAACTCATCAAAAAGTTACTCGCGTTAAATCGATAGAATACCCAATAACAACTTGACAAAACACAATGTCAATCAATTGATAAGTAGGCCAGCAATTTGATAAACTTACCGTTATCGATAAATTGGATTTCCAATCCATGAGATGCCATTCTGAAATATATATTACACCATTCAAAATCTCTTCCTCGATCCCTCGGTGAAGATTGTTCAGAATGAGTTTACGAAAGCAAAATTAACGCGGTATTCCTTTCCCGCCAGATTTTTATGACGTCAAAATAACAATTCGCGCACAATTTTTAATACGATGGCGCTGAAAAGACAAATAGTGCTTGACACATTGCTATGACAATATAATTACTTGTTTTCAGCCTAAATTGGCTTGTATTTAACAAAATTCTTTAAAAAAATTTTTTAATTAAAGGTAATCAATAACTATATAATTATGTATTATATTATAAAAAAAAACTGTAGTTTCGTCCCACTTCACGTGTTTTTTAAAGACCAATACGGCATTGAGAGACCGTAATTTGGCCATGTGCTCAAAAAAAATTTTTTGTTGGAATAGGTTATACAGTTTACATGTATTGGTAATTGATTATTATTTTATTTTATACTATAGAAATTAGGTAACAATTGGGCTGCAACTATGAAAATCAATAGACGCAAACGTGCTCGACGAATTATTGGCTTTTATAAAAGTAGTTTTGGTTTTCGCGAACCTTTTCAAGTTCTCGTGGATGCAACTTTCTGTAATGCAGCTTTAAATTCAAAAGTTAATTTAAAGGACCAGATTCCTCAATATTTGGACGGAGAAGTGAAATTGCTTACAACTTTTTGTGCGATTCATGAAACAGAAATATTAAGTGCATCAGGTAGTTTTATAAATTACTTTTTTTCTTTAAAAGTTTGAAATTAAAGTTAATAATTTATTTCAGCTGGACCCTCACTTAGAGGAGCATTGGCAATCATCAAACAATTTCCAATTCATAAGTGTGGTCACGAAAGAAATTACAAATCCGCTACCGAGTGTTTTGAAGAAATGATTGGAAAGAGCAATGAAAGTCATTACATAGTTGCTACTCAAGATACCGAACTTAAAGATCGAGTAAGAATTTACGATAATTATCAAAATCATAATACTGTACAAGAATTACCGTAATATAATCTTTGTTCTAAATTAGCTGCGAACTATTCCTGGGACACCTATTATTTATTTACATTACAATGCTCCAGTTCTAGAAAAACCTTCAGGATTCAGTGAAGAATCTGCGGAAATGCGCAATAATAAAAGGTTGAATGCATATAAATCTAACGAGAATCCTCCTAACCGACATTATATTTTTAAATATTCTATATATTTCTAATTAACAGAGTGCAAGTTACCGACTACCAAAAAAGTGTGATTGAGAAGATGAAAGCTGCTGCCGGAATATCTGAACCAGAAACAAAAACTAAAAAACGTAAACGAAAAGGTGGCCCAAACCCGTTATCGTGTAAAAAAAAGAAAATAAACAAGGACCTAAAACAGACTCCAACTGCGACAGAAACGAGCAAAAAGGCTCGAAAACGTGTGCGAGTTAAGATACCGAAACACGTAAAGCAAGAAATTGGTAATAAATTATCGTAAATTATATTTTAATGTATTCAATAAAAGTTTATGTTTATAAAAATAATAATGTTTACTGTACATTGCCGACTGGTTTCGATCCATACAGATCTTTATAATGTTGGACATATATTTCACAGTGCTCAGCTAATATTCAGAATACAAGGTGGTTGTATTTAATTGCACGTATAACTAAAAAAGAAATTTAATTTAATTTTCTTACCTTTACCAAGCGGCTTTCCTCGTAAACTGATATTTCGTTCTTCAAAATATTTAAATGCAGAATAAAATATATATGGATCCTCCGTTAATTTCGCCGCATCGAGAAATTTTCTAGCGGAAACTATTTCCACATTTCCAATACTTCTTATGAACCTTCAAGTAATAAATTATTCTTTTGAATACAATTGAAATAAACCCAAACGATGCAATAAATTACCTAAGAGCTGGAATGATCAGCTGTTTAGATAATAAAACTTCAATTATTTCTTCATTAGCTGTACCTAATTTCTAATCACAAATATTTTGAAGAAGAAAAAAAAGATTTTAATATAATTATTGTTTAATAATTACAATTAAAATACTGTAGAATATACCTTTAACATATCCAAACCTAATTGATGTGCAGGTGGATATTCACCTTCAAGTGACAACATTAGACACGCCTAAATAAACATTTTATTATCATACGGTCGGTAAATAAAAAAAAACAATAAATTTTGGTAAATAAAAACAGTTAAAAATTTAGGATTACGGTAATAAAGATTTAAATTACTTTTAAGTTGTCAAAAATAAAAAACTAACAATTTCGTAATATATCCCACCTTATGAATTGGTAATACCCAAGTGCATTATTTTTTTTTTTTTAAAAATTGGCATGCCACATATGTTTATAATTACTGTATTAGCAAAATACTTACAAGTGGTTTTGAATTGCTCAGAACGTTATATTGCAAAAGTTGGTGTAGTTGATAAAAGCAGCCATGATGAACCAACGTATTGATCACTAATTCGTATAAATAATGCTGCACTGTTATTTGTAATTGATACAAGGAACGAATATATTCCATTAAAACTGTTACTAAAAACTTTTGACCATCCTTTTCCTAATTTTTCAAGAAAATATTTCTTTAATTATTATAAAAGGCAAACATTTGAATGAAATAATTATAAAATAAACCTGTTTATCAGCTGCTACTGTGAAAACGTGCGTATACATGTCCGATTGATCCACGTATAATCGATATCTAGAATATAGATCATAGGGAGCTAAATCCGAAGTAGATGATGATCTTATTGGCAATACCTGCATTTTTTTTTTTTTTTGTAAAGAAGAAAAATTTAGAAATCAATAATTTTCTTTTTTTTTAAAAAAAAGATCAAATAAATTAATTTACTCACGTCTGCAGAACGGGACTCGAGATTTAAAAACTGTCTATAAACACTATTTAACTTATCAAATATAGAAGATATCACTGATAAAGGCGGTTTTTCCGCTTGTAATAACAAATCACGATTTAAATTAACCACAATTGATTTACAAGAAGGATCTCGGTGTAGAAGAAACTCCACCAATTTGCACTAAAAAAAGGAAATAAACTTATAAATACTGAATCAATAATCGTAACTTGAGACAATAACCTCTCACCTTATCACTAATTTGAGAAACAATAGTATTAAAGTTTAATTGCAAATACCAAAGGCAACCAATTTTGGCATCAATAATAATGTTAGGCTGAAAAACAACCCAATTTTGAGAATCTTAAAAATTAAAGAAATAAACGTTCTTTTGACTAAATAAAATCCCATTGCTAAAACCAAATAAAAGATACACATATCGCAAACTATCTCCGTGGATGTCTGCAATCCAATGGCGGCTAAGTTAAAAACAGAAATTAATTAAGATTCAATAAATTATTAAAACTGACATTACCAGGTACACTCATTTTAAAAGATTTAATAGAGAGTGAAGAGATCACCGGATCATGATATGTTACGTAGCCATCTGATTCGCCGTTAAGAGCAATGTCAAATACTGTGGAAGTCTATATAAATTATAAATTTAAATTACTAAATAAAATATGATATAATAGCATAATGACAGAAAAAAAAATATGGGATTAACTTTAGAAACTTGATTGTGCACAACCACCAAATTATCTACGACGTTGATTGCAAATTTACCACTCATATCTAGTTTTAAAATTGCTGTTTTTCTGGTTGGTAAACTTCTACATAAAAAATTAAAAGCATAAATAAAAAGGTTTAGTAAAATAATTATAAAACATAAATTACTTTTGAAGTAAATATAATACCACTTCAGAACTTAAATTCCCTCTTGCTCTCGGAGGATGTCGCAGCAAAGCTAAGTAATTTTGCCCATATCTTCAATACCAAGTATTGTATAAAAATTATTAATAAAATTGTTAAAAGAAATCAATATTTTTTAAAGTTCTTACATATTAAGAAGAATGACATCCCTTTCTGGAAGACTTTGTTGAGAGGAGGTTCGATATGCCTGAAGTTCGACTTCAAATTTTGGAAATTTATAAGGCTCAAAACCTTTCTATAAGAAATTTAAATTAAAAGACTTTAAAGACCAAAAAAACCTCTAAGCTATTTAATTTACCTTAAATTGAAATACTTGCATATGATTAGACAAGGTACCAAATGACAGCAAAAGAATTCGATTACTAGGCTAACAAACGTTGGTATAAATTAATTATGGAAACGGTAAAATAAAACACGAAAATCAAAATTACCTGATAAACAAACCAATTAATATGAAGAGCCAACGTTTTCGTTAATCTCAAGCTTCTCTTCTCGTGAATAACCTAATCGAACACAAAATTAATATTGTGATTTATTCGACATAATAATCTCTCTCAAAAAAAAAATAGTAGCATTTAAAATATTTAAATTACTTGATAAATTTCTACTCCGTGGTCTGTTATAAATGCAATTTCTGCTGAATCTGTCCAAACATAACCTAAAATATTACTGTTCTTGCCCTATTAAGAAATGAATTAATTAAGCAATAAAATTAAAATTAAACCAAGGTCAAAATTACTAATATTATACTTTGCAAATTTGAGAGTATTCTAAGTTATCGGGCTCGCCATTTAGTATATTTAAGAAATCCTTCAATAGAAAAATTTATTACTGTATTAACTAATTCAAATAAATTTTAATTAAAATTATACGAACCACAGAAGATTTTGATCTCTGAATGGCCAATATATTTTTATCGTGGGAAAATTTTATCGAAATAACCAAACCTTTATCTTCAATTCTACAAAATAACAAATTTACGAAAATGTAAATTATATTACAAAAATTAAAAAAAAAAAAATAATAATAATAACCTGAAACTTAAAGAAGAAGCTTCGTTCGGTCCTTTGACTACGACACCTGTAGCACCACTGCCGCGCACTGTAAATATCTTAACATCGACAATAATTATTGTAATTTTAAATTGCTACATTTTTTAAAAAATAAATAATCATGCAAGTACTTGTTCATTATTTTCATCGTAAAAAACATGAGTTAATTTACTGACTGGCTCAAAACGGATTGGACTTTCATTCAAATGCAAAAATTCGTCTTCGTCATTTTTGATCTGACATTCGTTCTCGCAATTAGCATTCATATTTTAACGTATTGCTGATAGTAATAAAATAATCCCTGAAGTTATTCTTTAGTTTATTAAAAACTCTAGTAGAAAAACTACAAAATAAAAGTAGAATTTGAACTCTTAAATTTGAAACTTCCGTCTTTCCATATGATCAGCCAAAATAATGCAGGTGACATTCGTAGGGGTCGGCAAGTTGCGGCACGCGACTCGCCAGAAAATTTTAGCATCCAGAACCCTCGGAAACAGTCTAAAAAATAATATTGCCTAAAATAAAAATTATAAATAATAATAAAAACAACGAAATGTTAAAATACAACTAAAATAATATAATTTTAAAAAAACCGGTTAAAACCCAGTCTGATATCGATATTTTTGTGTAATCGATTAGTGTTTTCGCGCGCCATTTATGCTATCTAAAAATTTCGTTTGCGAATTTGTTTTCGTGAATTGTTCTTATGGAATGTTATGATATAAGTTTTAGGTAAGTTTTTATTTGATTTTTCTGAATATATTGTGAGTGCAAAACGTTAAGTTTGGTTTGTTTTATTAGCCGAGTTAAAAATGAGCGATATAAAGGAACGTAACGGTACACCCAAGCGCGTGCCTCCTAGGAGAACGTCGACGTTATCTGCTATTTCGGAAGATCCCGACACATCGTTTGATGAGAACTTCGATTTTAAGGGGAGAAAGCGTATGAAATCGGATGGAAAGTATATAAATGCTCATCTTGATAGAGGTACGTTAGCCTCTGCTGTTGAAAACCAAGCCCAGCTCTCATCCGAAGAAGACGTATCTAATAATTCTTCCATCGAAAATATATCTCTTCCTAAAAAACAACGACGACAAGCTTTAGTTAAAGACAAGTATTTAAAACAACCTTTAGATTTAAATGTGGTATCAAAAGCGATCGAAGCTGGAGAGAGTTCCATGGAGTTATCTTCGGAAGACGAACCTAGTATCAAAAGGGTTGGTCCTAGACATAGACCTCGTCAAAATCGATCCGTAAATAATAAAGTGGCCCCAGAGGACTTTGCCCAAGCGGTTGGCGCGCATGATGTATCGATTAGCACAGAAAGTGAGAAGGATGAGAAAGTTTCGCGAAACTCGTCGGCTCGTGCGGCGATTGCGGAAACAATAAATCCAGATCTCATCAATAACAGCAACAACAGGAAAAGAATTCGTTTGCATCGTAGGGATAGAATTTCTACGAAAATTAGCGATTTTGCAGCGAATGTTGAGCAAATGGGAAATGAAATGAAAAATGAAGGAGATTCTACGTTTGAAAGTTCTTCTTCTACTAGTACTTCTGCAATTATTAGCCCTAGAAGACCGTTACGTCCATCTGTTGATGAAAGGCCAACTACATCACCGAAGACTTTTGGCAAAAAAATTTCAATTTTTGAACATTTGACAGATATTGAAAAAGGTTTGTTAATTCCAGCTTTTTTTAAAAAATGGCGATGGTGAAAATCCGATTCATATTTTTATGCTGTTCCAGATAAAATTGCGAAGAATCAAGACAAGCTCCTCACGAAAACATCTTTGAGAGCTGATGATTCAAACGGTAATTATACGTTAATTTATTTTTCTTTTCTTGAATTTCAAGATATTATTGTTCTTTTTCGCAAGTTTAGTTGAGGCAGAGTCAACCATGGAAGTTACTCAGCAAGCTCATGATCAAACTTTACGAGTTGTGATGGAGAAATTAACGCAATCGGTTGTCGAAGCGAATACTGCAAAGGAAGATCGAAATTTAGTGACAAGCAAATCCAAACGTTCTTCAAGCACTTATAATGATGGTAATGTTAATTAATAATTTGGAACAGATGAGTGGTTGTTAAGCGTTAGAGGCTAGGAAATTGCATTTACTATAGGAGTTTCGGTAGAACTTTTAACTATGATATTCTCCTATGAAATCATATTTCACGTTACCCATTTTTAACAGCCACCATTATTCTAAATTAGCGTTAATTATATCATTATTCATTAAAATAATTAACGTAAAATTATGATTTTTTTTATTGTAGCTGTTCACGGAATTTTGGATATTATAGAATATTCATCAGATGCGGATTCAAAAGGCAGTTCTAGAGATTCTGAAGCGTTATTGCAAAATTACAATTCTAAATTCCCTTCAAGTTCTTTGAACGTTCAATTTTCACCAGAAAAATCAGATCCCGACGAAACGAAATTGTTGCCCCAAAATAAATCCCAACACGAATCTTCAATTATTAATCGAAGTTTATCTATAATGCATGACACAACTCCGGTGAAATGGTCACCCAATAATGTGTCCTTACGTCAGTTACGAAGATCATCAACAGCTTCTCCACGAAAATCTATAAACAACACGCGAAGAAGTATTAGTTTCGTTACTGAGTCGAATGATGACGAATCTTCGGCGAAGAAATCCTTCGGTAGATCGAAGAACACTTCTATTGGAAATGTAGCTAAACACCTCGATTCTGGTTTGGAAGCGAATAAAAAACTATTTACTAGAAATGAAGAGGAAAAAGCTCCAGAAACATCAAGTAAAACTCGCCGCCAATCTTCGAATTCAAAAATCTCCCCTTCAAAATCTAGCAGTAGGTATTCAACTAGAAGTCAAGATGAAAAAGACCCGGAAGCGACCATTATAAATCCACCGTCTACTAGACGAAGTTTGAGTTTGAAATCGAATAAACGACATTCAACAAGAAGCGTAGGCGAAAAAACAGTCGACTCTCCGGTTAAAAAAATTCAATCTCCGTTTAAGCAAAGTTCGCCTTCAAAATCTGGTAAAAGAAATTCAATCATTAACAATAAAGAAAATACCCCAGTTACTCCTATTAAGAAAAGCCATTCGTTAGGTGGGCAAATTTCGCCTACGAAATCTAATAAAAGATATTCAACTAGAAGCGAAGAAGGGAAAGTTCCTGAAATGGTAATTATTAATGAAAGTCGTTCGCCTGATAAACAACTTTCGAAAAGCAGGTATTCAACTAGAAGTGAAGAAGCTCCACGAACGCCTCAACGTAATATGAAAAATCAATCGACAAGCGGTCAAAATTATGATTCCAGAGGTGAAGAAGCCCCGACATCGCCAAATAACAAAACCAGAAATGCCGACTCACAAAATTCGCCTTCAAAATCGAGAAATTCAACAAGAACTAAAGGAGACGAATCACCAAATAGCAAAAGCCAAGTATCAAACGAACAAATTTCGGGTTCCAGAACAAGAAGTAGATACTCAATTGGAAACGAAGGCAAGGAAGCCCCGCAGTCGTCGATTAACATAAACAAAACATATGACGCACAAAATTCGGCTTTAAAATCTATTAGAAGACATTCTACTAGAAATGATGACGAAAATGATCCTGAAACGCCAATTAACAAAACCCAATCGACGGGCGGTCTAAATTCGGTTTCCACATCGAAAGGCTGGCATTTATTTGGAAACGAGGGAGAAGAAGCCCCGAAATCCCCGATTAACAAAAGTAAACTATCGGACGCACAACATTCTGCTTTAAAATCGGGCAGTAGGTATTCAACTAGAAGCAAAGGAGATGAATCTCTAATTAGTAGAAGCCAAGCAGCAGGCGAGCAAGTGTCTGGTTCCAAATCAAGAAGCAGATATACAATTGAAAATGATGGAGGAGAGTCTCCGAAATTGTCAGTTGACAAAAATCGAACGCCTGATAAACAAATTTCGCCTTCAAAATCCAGAGCTAGATTTTCAATCGGTTTAGAAGCGCCATTTAGCACAAGGCCTGCGACAGATGGACAAATTCCAGGTTCTCAATCAAGAAGTAGACAATTAATCGGAAACGAGGGTGAAGAAGCTCCGAATTCGTCAGTTAACAAAAATCGAACGTCTGGTAAGCAAAATTTCTTCGGCCCTAATTCGAGACTTAGCTACTCAATTGAAAACGAAGATGAAGAAACCCCCAAGTTGCTAGTTAGAGGTAGATCTTCAACTAGAAGTCGGAAAAGTTTAGAAGCGGAAATTGGCGCAAGCCAAGCATCAGGCGGGCAAATTTCGGCTTCAAAATCAAATCGAATTTTTTCTTCTGAAACGCCAATTAAGAAAACTCAATCGACTGATGGCCTAAACTCGGGTTCAAAATCGAAAAAGAGATCTTCAACTAGAAGTCGGAAAAGTTTAGAAGCGTCAATCAGTAAAAGCCAAACATCAGGCGGGCAAATTTCGGCTTCAAAATTTAATCGAGGTTATTCTTCCGAAAATGAGACCGAGGAAGACTTTGAGACGACAATCAAGAAAACCCAATCGACTGATGGCCTAAACTCGGGTTCAAAATCGAAAAAGAGATCTTCAACTAGAAGTCGGAAAAGTTTAGAAGC
>JAQGAZ010001629.1:0-26430 GCA_034692225.1 Polydesmus complanatus
CGTGATTGCGATAACCAATCAGAAAAATCTCTTACCATGACCACTCTCTTGCCCAAATATCATATAGGCTCTCTAATTTTTCTCTGTTGCACGCTCCCTCTAGCGATTAAACCAAAAAATATTAAAAAAAAAAAAACCTCCTCCTCCAAATTGAATAGAGCTAACGTTATCGTTAAATCGGAAGGAAAAGTGCCGCGGTTTTTCCTATTCGCAGACTTTAAAAAGAAAAAAACAACACAAAAACGGTGCACAAACCAATTGTCACGTAATTACGTAACTAAGTGATTATTGTATCTCGAATTATTTCGGTGATGTGAGTTTAGTTGGTTTGGATTAAAGAACGAAGATAGCCCCGACGTGACGAAGAAACATCCACGCGGCAAGGGTTGGCTTTTCCGGCGGGGAAATCGTTCATTTTTGGCGGCGCGCACCCGTCAGGCTTCTGCTCGCGAAATCAGTCGCCACCAAAAACATCTATATTATTGTCAATAGTATTAATTATCCATCGAAATTGTAGATTAAGAAATATCTCACAGACTAAAACAAAAAAGACGCGGTAATAAATAATGAACTATTGTATTAAATTGAACTGTAAATCGAGGTGAAATCCAAGCACGCAGGAAGGCAGGCAGACTCACGTGGGTGCCAGGCTACCGCAGCACATGCGCAGTCTACGTAGGAAATCTGGTAAGCATAAAATTTATTTATTTTTGTTTAATTTAATAGATAATAATAATAATTCTGAATTAATATTGGTTTTCATTTAAATATTTCGACGATTGGTTTTTTTTATTATTATTATTTTTTCGATGCTACTTGATTTTTTTTTAGTTTTTTTTTCTGTTTACCCCGGGTAATTATTTTGACAGATATGAACTGAACTTAGTTATTTCACGTGATTGTGTAGATATACATTGGCCGACGAGGTTATAATTTAAATTATTCGACTTACGTTTCCTTAGGCTAAGTGCACATTTAAAATTTTAATTTGTCTTTTTTTATTTATTTTTGTTTTGGTATTTTCGTTTTACCACTCGGTGTGTCCACCTTCTGACCATGTACGTATATTTATTTCGAGCGTGCAAAGAAAACAAGACCAATGTTAGCATCACGTCTCATACCTGTTTTATGCTCATACATAACACTCATTTCTACTGAGATTCTGCGAGAATATTAATTAATTATTATTATTGGTCTTTTCTCGGAAAAACATTTCTTAAGCGAGATAATAAATCAACATTTTGTTAGAAATTTGCTAATAATGAGAAGGCTTATCAAATAGATAAAAATATTATATTGGAATAATAATAAAAAAAAATTCTTTTCAAACGAATATAATTATTTACGTTTTTCCGCAATAAGATTAATTTGAAAGGCGAACTTCGAGTTAAAAGTTGGCGCCATTTACACTCTCATCCAACTAAAGAAAGAAAGAAAAAAAAAAAACTGCAGATACCGGAAGTAAATTTTAAATCAAGAAAGTGTTAGTTTGCGGTTAAGCTTTTTTACCTGGTTGTTTTATGCTTATGTCGTCATTAGAATGATACAAAAAGATAAGAAATGTATGAAAAAATTTTTATTTATATGTTTTAATAAAAGTTCTTACTTCTGACGTCATTTCAGCTTTTTGAATAATTAATTTCCCCTTTTTAACTGTTTAAAATATACATAAAAATTCAAACACTGACGACATAAGAAGTGGAGTTAAGCAGAAGAACCAGCAGTAGCTTAATTGCAAACTCACTAATAGGTCTTCTTATGATTAATTCGTCATTAGAATGATAATAATAATTATGTAAGTTAAGAAACTAATGTAAAAAAATTGTGTATTTTTGAATAAAAATTCTTGGCGACATTAAGATATTACGCCATAAGAAGTGGAGATAAGCATAAGAACAAGAGAAAAAAATGTTTAATTTCTTATAAAATTATGTGAGAATAATAATTATTAATATTACTCACACATTTATTTAAGAAATTATATAGAATCGTTGATCATTTCAAATTTATAATATATGTATGCTGTTTCGCCTGCAATTAATTAAATTGCATTTCCTTGTTTTTATTTTTCATATTTAAAGAATAAAATTGCTTTTAATTTTTTTTTTTTTATTTTAGTAACGATAGTAAAAAAAAAATTCTCTTTTAACATTATTAAAATACATGTACCGATATTATAAAATGAAGGATAGATTTCCAGTTAATCAGACAAAATAAGATTACTGTATAAGATTAGCGAGTTTTATAGTTTTTTGTCATTTACCCGATTGATGATGTGTCTCCTTGGTTATTTCTTCGTCATTTTCTTGAGCGAACGTAAACAAATTCATTTTTTTATTATTATTATTATTTTTTTAATTTACCCGACGTTTTCAAATAATCAATTAATGACGTCTCATCCGTTTTGAGAAGAGTTCTTAAAAAAAAAAAAAATGAGAAAGACGTTATTTGGGATTCTTGTCGAATGGGAAAATTTGTCCGCCGGCGAAAAAGTAGTTGGAATTGCCGCTGGGCTGTCTATGTTGCGTAGAGACAGGTGGAAGAAAAAACACGGCGAGGAAAGGAGCGTATAATTACGCAATGAAAGAAATTTAATCTAAATTTGCAAGTTGTTAGTGGGTGGGTGAATGAGATGGAGAGGTGGGGGGGGGGGAGTGAGTAGGTAGAGCATAGAGAGTACATGTAGTGGGTGTGCTGAATACACGTACTGGTAAGAAATGACTGTTGTCTAATCCAAAGTAGAGCGCCGAAAGCGAGGGAGTTTCGGGACAGAAGAAGAATGAGGCGAACAATTTTTCATAAAATAACCACAAATAATTAAAGACGTTGGTGGAAAATGTTTTGACCTTTTTTTTTTCTTTTTTTCTTTCTTTCTATTTTTTTTTTTTTTTTTTTTTTGAATACGTAAAAATATTAGGAATCACCTAGAGGTTGGGCAGATGCGTTGCGATAAATTTTTGCTCTTGTCGAATGGCACGAGCGCTTCACTTAGCAAATGATGGGTTTAGGTTAAAAGGCCGAATGCCTCGGAGCTCTCACTTTCGCAATGGTCAAAACGCAGCAGAACATTTTTAATACCGGTATAATATTATTATTATTATGTTAATAAAAATGAGCTTAAAACTGATAAGGCTGAATAAGATAACCTAAGAAAGAAAAAAATATGAGTCATAATTTTTATAAAATTAATAAAATGGTAATAGAAAATTTTTTTTGCATTGATCTAAAATATTATTTAGAATTAAAAAAATTTCTATGAATATTTTAGAATTCAAATTTTTGGATCGCATTTTGTTAAGCACTCCCACGCTTATGAGCATCTGCGTTTGAGACTTGCCATGGCAGTGGGTATGCGAACTATGCATTTGAATAGTGCACTCGATAACAATAACTGATAATTATTTTCTATAATAATGTTAAAGTTTGAAATTTTAATTTTGCAATATTAATTGAAAAATTATACAACGAACTAGGGAGAATGGTTTCACCCTTATAATATATTGGACTCGAAAACAGCAAATAACACCATACTGTTTTCCGTATGCTATTGTTCCACGTTCACAAACAATGGATCGACCTAGGTATTGACCCGTAAAATAAATAAATTTATAAAAAAGAGAGTTCCCCAATGGGTTTTTTTTTTTTTAAAAAATGTAGAAATAGTTCAATTAAAAAATTTAATTTGAGCAACAATAAGGCTAACTAGTTGAGAGCTTTATTCGCACAAATGTTGCTCTACAATACTTCAAGGATAAAATTAAAGCAAAGTAAATAATGATGTCTATTATTTCCAAGCAATTGAGCGGTTTCTTTCATCGAAAAAAAAAAAAAAAAAAAACTTCCGCGCAATTGATTTATTTCATTGATCACATCTCTTATTGACAATACTCAAAAGAATAAAGAAAAAAAAACTCGATATCAGCAAAATCTGGGAACGTTGTAAAATGCATTACTACTTTTTTTTTTTGTTTGTGGTTTCCAACATTTTGATTTAATTAAGTGGTTTAGATTCGGCAATATTTAAATTTCTTTGAGCAATGCCAATACATGTACTGTAGTTGCTTAACACGTAACCAGTTGACAATGTTAAGCAATTGTCAATAAATAGATACAAGTATAATAAATAATAATACAGCTGAACGACATTTTTCTCCGCTTATTACAAATTCTTCGTCTGATTTAACTTAAATGAAACATTTAATTTTATTTATTTTTAAACAAAAATAAAAAGCAACAACATTTGAAGACTGGTCAGTGATTTAAATCAAATTATCGAAACGCCCTGTATCTTTGAGCGGTTTTGCAAGTTTTTTTTTTTTTTTTTGGCACACGTTGCTATTTTCTATGATTGGAGGCAAGGCTAATCGTAAAAAGCCAAACCAAAGCAAACGTATGGCTATACACAGTATGGCGTTGCTAGATATTTATCTTCAATACACCTACGCCTTGTTTTCTATTTATTCGTTGAAATTTACTGCCAGGGCCTAACTACAAATGCATTTTGAGCTCGCGAATGACCCCCGGCTATTTTTTGGGTGGAATTTTTCGAGGTCTTTCCATCTATCTCTCTCTCTCTTTGTAACGCTCAGCCGTATAGAGGAGCGGTGCAGGCCACAATTTTGCGAGATCAGTTTTCGACTTTTGGGCGGTGTCCACCTTTCTCCCAATTTCAGATTTGTATAATGTATACCGCTTCCGGCTATAACTATATCACATAACCAGAGATAAAAGTTTTAACTCTCTCGATTCTATCAGACATTTTATTCAGTTCACGAATTAAGTTCGAGACGATTGCACGTTCTCCAGTTAGTTAACATTTTTAAATAATCTTTTGGTTAAAAAAATTTTTTGTTATGTTGTGTTAAAATTTAAATCATTTTGAAAGAATTATAGTTTTGTATGACATGTGAATTCAACTTTTGTGAATGGATAAACGGTAGGAATACAACTTTCTGTTGAACGGTATCAAATTCTTGTTTTGTCCTCTTTTCGCTAAAAATATAATTTTAACTGTAAAATAATATTCAAATATATTGTTGGAAATATATTTGTCATTTTATTAACTATATGTTGAGTAAATGAGTAATCAGTATTTTATTGTGGCATAAAGACGCATTTTGTTTGGTACTATTATTTTGAAGTACCTTATTGATCTTGTTTACAATAATTTTTAGAAACTGAGTAAGGCGCATAATATTATTATCATTGTTTAACGAGGATGTTATGGTGTGTTGATTGATTGTTGTCAAAATTAATGAAGTGGTTGTAGGAAACTTAACTGTTTCAGAATCTGTTTGCTTACGTAGTACGAGGTACAGTACAGTTCATTATAGCCTACTTTACAGAATAAATGTTTATCATATTTTTAATAAATTTAAAATTACGGTTAAGTTTGTCCAAAGGATAATAACGTATCTGGCATATAAATTATTATGGATTCTTTAGTGCAGTATTTATGTTGAGGCGAGCCTCAACCTTATAGCTGAAAAAAGATTTTTTCTTTGAAGCTGAAATACAGCGGTGACATTTTTTTTTTACCATTTAAATGCGTTTAAAAATTGATTTTATCAAATAATTATTATTACATTATTTTTATCTACTCGTATTTTACAATTTAAGATTTTTCATCTCAAAAATTCTTTAGAAATTGGAAACTACAATTTGTTTAATACATTTGGACTAAAAGTATTACTGTACATGTAATTGTTGTAAAGCTATATGTCAAGTTTACAGAATGGGGAACTACTTATTTTACTAACATATGGGATTTATTGTACAACATTTATTTTTTTAAAGAATTGTGTTCTTTTAAGTTAATTAGATACATGTGTCCCATATATTCAGACACATGTTATTGTATTCCTACAGCATATTTCAAAGAAAATCGTGCTTAATTAGGAGTTTAAAATGTGAGAACGTATCTCTTTCCTTTAAAATTTTCGAAATTGTAACTTTCGCACACAAGTGCAAAGTCGTAAAAAAAAAAAAAAAAAAGATCATTTCGATTTTCATGAGAATCGAGACATTAAAAAAAAAAAAATCTCCAGAAAGTTCGAGCAGAGAACCAACCACCAATAAATATTCCCTCCAGATTTCCAGTACTGTATCCTGATTTTTAATCGAAAAGTTTCGAGGGTATAGATATATTTTTTTATATTAATATTTAAATGGTTTCAATTGATTTCTCTCATTGAAAAATCTTAACTTCTTTTTCAAAAACACGTAATTCGAAAAGTAATTTAGTAAATGAGTTCAAATATTTGCGAGAGACGCTTTTTCTCGGGGTTTAAAAATTAATTAAAAAGAAAATGGTGAGACAAGTGTATATATGCTGTACGTGAATCCGTCGCCATTTAACAATTTGAAGAGATTTTGTAAAATAATGAAATGTTAGAAAATGAGTTGGCAATTTTTTTTTTTTTCCCCGTCTTCGTTTTTTTTTTTTTTTTTGCCACGGGTAATAAAAGTAGAAATTCTCGTCTAAGCGCACTGTGGGGCTAAATTAGGTTGATTAGAAGCGGCATTGCGGGGCACGACAAGTGGGCGCCGCGGGCCAAAATCTATATGACTAAACTACTATCTGTGCATGCGCTAAACATGAACCTCAAACAAAAAAAAAATATATCTAGGGATGGAGTTTGGTATATTTAATATAGATGGCGCAGCTGTTCCTCCCATCGCTCCCAGCCATTCGCTGTTATTCTTAATCCTGGGTCTACTAGCTGATGGCTTATTTAGCCCGGAGCACCTGCACTTACCTCCTTCAACCCCTCCTACCTCCCTCAAACTCCAATTCCATTCCTTCGCCACTTTGTCTCCATCATTACCGCTCGGGGCGCTGCAAGCGATGCATGCAACTTAACGTTGGTTCGGCGTGCAACCAGCTCTCTCTCTCTCTCCACACTTCATATTGCATGTGCAACCTGAACAGGAAACACCCCGACGTATTCCCAAACACCAACAAAAGTTTGTGGTTTAGTCGAAAAAGTTTTCAACTTCCGCTTCTCGCTTTTCATGAGCTAGTACCGTACCGTCTCCGGGGTAAGTCCACTTTCAATTTGGTTTACGAAACTGCAATGTCATTTCTAATGAAATTAAAACTTTGGGAATAATTATTTTTAAAAAAAATATATATTTTTTTTTTTGTTGGCATTTTGTTAATTATCGGGAGCTTCAATTATCTTTTCTTGTCGCTGTTGTTGAAATAGGGGTTTAATTAGTGTAATTTAATGTATCGGGAAGTGATTTTTTCTTTTTTTTTTTTAATAATATAAACTAGGATGTTGCGTAATTAGTCGGATTAAGAGTGGAGGAAAATGAGAAGTAGATGAGATTTGATTTGCTGTTCAACTTCCGCTTCTTATTTTTATTGATAAAACTAATGCAGGCAAGCCGGTTGGTTGGTTGTGTTTTTTTTTTTTTTTTTATTTTGTCAATGCTTTAATCCATTTTGCTTTTGAATAAATTATTTGCTACAGTGACAACAGGCTTAGTTGGTTAGGGTAGAGATTAGGAGGGAGGGATTCTATTTTGTCAAATCAAGTTTTGGACATCTCTACCATTTAAATTCAGGAACCGGTACTATAGTAGAAAAGAAAAACTTTTGATAAAGATAGTCGGAGCTATAAATTTGTTTAATTGTAAATAATTAACACGTTCGGTACATCCTAGAAGAATGTCTAATAATCTCTAAATTAAAAAAAATTACCGTAGTTTATCCTTTATCAAGAAAAGTACCGGTAGTTGTTAATTTTTCTCATAATTTTATCAAATCACTGAGCATAATAATAATATTAAATGCTTAAAAAGGGTGTTTTCTAAAGTTTAATTTTTAAAAAAAAAAAAAAAAAAAGGTGAATTTGGAAAATGCTGTACAGAGTCAGTATATTCTGGTTTTATTTTTTTGTTAGAAAAGTTTATCTGCCTAGAGACTAATGTAGCCTAGAGGCAGTTGCGCACCGGGGAAAGCTGTTGAGCCGATGTGAAGAACAGTATTATCACCAAAGCGAAATCCTTCGTCAAAAGAGGATCGAGAGAGGTCAATGGGACTTCTAGCCGGAGGGACATTTCGCTTCCATATCGATCTTTTCTTCAACCTTAAGCTTCATTTTCCATGTAATCTGCAAAAATCCTATATAAAGCGCCAGTATAATTATCCATTTCATCCATATGAGAATGACATTCAATTGTTTTGGAGAGGTCAATGGAAAATTGTTAAGAATATTATTGTTGAATTTAAAAAAAAAAAAAAAACTTTTAAAGAGTTTTATGATGTTGTAGTGGGTTGATACACAACTAAAAAATAAATTTTGGTTATGTGGACACGCCTTTGACCACATGCCAGTCTTTCCGACACCTACCCGCACTTGCATTTGGTCACCTCCAGTCGTCGTTCTTCGACTCCCGCCACAAATAAAACAACTTTAGCTAGCCCCCAGAAGAAGAAGAAAAAAAAAAATGCCGGCGAAATTCCCCGAGGAAAAAAAGTACGATGCATTCTGATCACAAACACAGGGGGGATAAAATGGTGGTATGACGTTGATTTACGCCTACAAAGTGTAGTGCAAACCTGGTGTTACAGCATTTGAGTCATTTGACCCTCGAAGGTTGAAACGTGCGTTCTAGCAATCACGAGAAATGTCGCAATTATGGCTTGGCAGGTGCTCGCGCATACAGTAAGCGCAAGTGCCGGAGGATAGAAGGAGAGTGGGGGGGGGGGGGAGAACGGGGAAGGCGTTTTCGAACTTAACTACTTCTACCAACTACTATTACTATTCTTTTCCCGCAAACATTTTTTCATCAACTTTTTTTTTTCTTCTTACCTTAGGCACTTTTTAGTTGTGTTGTTTTTTTTGTTTTTTTGCGTCTTATTTATTATTTTCGAATTGTCAATAATAATTGATGAATTTATTTTTTTTGTTGTTATTATTATTTACAGATTAGAAGCTATCTGTCTTGATCTCACGTGCTGTGCCGATCGGATGGCGGGAGTTCAACAGTGTCGCCCAAATTCGAAATCCAGCTTATCCATTAGCCCGACTTGTCCGACATCTATGATGACCGGGATGATGACGTCGTCAGGTGAAACTCGCTTTTGTGGTGTTTATTTATTTATTTTTTTTTTTCTACGCAATTTGTTGCATTGATTAATTCATGTCATTGATTGCAGACTCTCGAAGTCCTTTGGCTTTGGTGGGAAGTGGCGTGCCTTCACCCGTGGACTCTTACAATCACAAAATAAGTGGAATACCTTGTGTGGCTGCTGCTTCCAGATATACAGCGCCGGTGCATATTGACGTGGGCGGGACCATCTATACTTCATCCTTGGAAACATTAACTAAGTACGTATCTATTTTAAATTGAGCAAATAATAAAGTAGTAATAATAGTAGCGCAACTGGTATTAATTACCGGTGCACTTATTATGAGCTAGTTGAAAATTATTGGTTTAAATGCATGATGAGAAAAAAAAAATCAGAAAACTAATGAGAAAAATACCTGCCAGTTTATAGAATATAGAACATTTAAGAAAATTAATTAAACAATACCTGCAGGAAATATTCCCTACCGTACAAAACTTTAATTTCACCACGGAAATAATAGGAGCAAATGAGGCACACTCTTTTTTGTCGTATAAAAATCAACAACTAATCAAATTTATTTCAATATAAATAATTTTTATTAAAGGTAAATAATAATTATGCACTTAATAATGGAAAATGTTAAAAAGTACGCAGTAAATTTCAATTTAATGTTGTTTGAATTACATATGTATTACTATTATCTTGCGTGCATCTCATTTTTTTTTTTATTATTATGCTAACCATAATTTTATTTAGAAACACAGCACTATAATAGTTATTTGCAAATGATTTCACTGAATTAATGTACTGTAATTGTTGCTGGTCATGGACTCATGATGCATTTTAACTTGCTAATTAAACTAAAAAAAAAAATAAAACTACTCAAAGCTACCTTTTGCCCAAATTGAAATTCTATTGGCGAATCGATGCCTTTGGGTGATAATTGAGGTGTTGACCATCAGCGTAAAATCTTGTCTTTTAATAATTATTATTTTCCATTAAAAAGTTCGGGGTCAAACACTGGCTCTTTTATTCTACAGTATACATTTAACGCTTCAATTGCGATTAAAAAGTAATCGTTAAATAAATTGCTTAAAATAATTAGGTTACTTAAGGTAATTAAATGCAATTATTTATTCAGAAATCAGTAATTATTATTTTTAATATTTAATTTTAAAACTTAGTGAATTTTATTTGTAATCAATAAGTTGAATCGAGAATCAAAATGTTTAATAGAGCCTTAGTAATGTGATCATAATAACCGGCGCCAGTAGTATTTGTTTTTACGCCAGTGGCTGTTTTTAATATTGTAGTGGATTTGAGCAAGTTATCTTTTTGGTGACGTGACACGTTTTCTTTTCAAAAACTGGTAAATGATACTTGTTACGTGTTTAAAATTTTAAATGAAAAAGTTTTTTTTTTTTTTCTTCTAACATTGAACCTGTTATTATCAGTTCTGTATAATTGCCCTCCGAAATCTCTTTTGACATAAGTTATAATTGTGATTAAACACGTTATTAGTGCGTTACGAACTAGTAATCACAATTTAATATATTTTCTAGGCATGCCGATTCCAAATTGGCAAAAATGTTCAACGGAAGCATTCCTATCGTGTTAGACAGTTTGAAACAACACTACTTCATCGACCGTGACGGCAAAATGTTTCGTCATATCCTCAACTTTCTGAGAACCAATCATCTGTGTCTTCCCGAGTCTTTTATCGAACTGGATCTATTGATAGAAGAAGCTCGATTCTACGATATCACCGCAATGGTGAAATCGCTGGAAATTTTAAAGAGGGAACGAGATCAATCAGGTGGTGGAGCTATTTCGGGTTCCTCTTCAGTGGCCACTTCTTCAACGATAGATCGGAACGGACACCACCATCATCATCATCACAATAATAATAATTCTTTACGTTCTAGCTCTCATAACGACGATTTGGTTTCTGATATGGCTTATCAGTGTTTAGCGCTTAATATTAGCCCGGATCTGTGCGAACGCATTATGCTGAGCGGTGAACGAGCTCTGGTGGAAGAAGTTTTTCCAGAAATTGGACAAGCTCTGATGGATGCTAGGAGTGGAGTGGCGTGGAACATGTCGGATGCTAGGCACGTTATTCGATTCCCTCTTAATGGATACTGTAAATTGAATTCGCTGCAGGCTATTGCCAGGTTGCTGAACAATGGTTTTAAAATCGCTGCGTCTTCTGGCGGAGGTGTGGAAGGTCAACAATTCAGCGAATATCTCTTCTATCGTAGGGTTGTACCTATGTAATTTTGTTTCTAATAGATCTCTTCTAATTTTTTGTTTTGTTTTGTTTTCATCGTGTCATCACAAATACACATTCACAAATTTTTGATTGAATAGTTTTTTTTTCAAATTTCGTTGTATAGATAGATAGATACATTGACTGAGCATTTACTAACGAAGTAACAATTACATTTGCAATGAGAGTTTATCATTGTTAAATGAGAAGTGTCGTAATAAATTTGTTTCGTATAAACTATTCTACTATATTTAGTTTTACGATTCATAATGGATATTATAAACACTTGATAGTTTAGGATATAACTATTATGACTTTGTTCCAAGTTTCTTGTATACTAGTTTAACAGATGTACTCTTAATTAACAAAAAGTGGGAAAAAAACCTTGTTAAATATTTATGCTTTATTTTAAGGACAAGTCTAATAATTATTATTAACATTCGAAAGAATCTTTTTTTTAATTTTTTTCATCTACAGTTTGAATGAATAAAAGACTACTTTTTTACTATGTACTTTCCATAACTTAGATTTCTTATTATTCTCTTGTCTTTAAAAAGGTCTCATTTAAAAGGTACATTTCATTTATCTCGCGCATTTTAAAAATAGTCTGTACCACACTATAAATTCTAAGAAATTTGATGTACATAATTTTCTAATTATACAGCTTGAATTTTTGGGTACGATAACTGTGTCGCAACATTAAACGTCGGTATTTATTAGGTTAATGTAGCGACTTTTTAATAAATTCAACGAAATCATTTTTAACTTACTTTTCAATTTGAAAAAAAAGTTTTGAAATCAAAAATTGAAGCTGGATAATAATATTGTTCATATTAAGAGTCTGTGATAACTTTAATATAACTTTACTATCTTTTTTTAAATGTATCGATTTTTAATTTTAAAAAATGTTGAAGAAATGAATTAATTTTCATTTGATATTTTATCGATCATTTTGTTTATAAATTTAAGAGCGATTCCGATATATTAAATATTAGTTACGTGACACATTAGAGTTAATGTGGGAAAGCTTCTTGAAAAATGGGGTGAATAGTTTATAATCAAAATACTGCCACAATTATTGTTTTTTTGTGTTTTTTTTTTTTTTTTGCGTTAAATAGAAAATTTGAGAAATACTTATTGAAATAAGTTAATTTATTCTTTATAAAATTTGAAAGATTTAACCTAGGTTTTTCTTAAATTTATTTGGTTTCCTCTGTTAAGCATTCGGTGCCAAATTCTAGATTTTGCCTTTGCGTAATTATGTCTATAATTATTGATAAAATATTGTATCAAATCTATATAATAAAATTTGAAACTTTATTTTTATTTGTGTTAAGGTACTAACGAAATTGTTACGGTATGCAAAAATACCTTTAACAATGTGAAAGAGCAATAATAATAATTATTATTGACGACGATCAGTCAGTTTAAATGGAAGAAAATTGAAATTTATTTTATAGATCATCCAATACCGGTACATTATTTTAAAATAAAGTTAATATTGACAAGTTAATAAATCTAATTATTTAATAAACAATAATTATTTACATTTATTAATTTGTGTACTATATTAATTTTCTTTGATGTTTGTGAAACTACATGTACGTAAAAAAACTCGTTTTAAGTACAGTAATAAGTAGATAAATTACCGAAACTTGAAAAATTAAACGTTTTAAAATTTGTAAAAAAAAAAATATCAAGTTTCAAGTACAGTACTGTACATTTATACTTGTAATAATTTTAAAAAGTGTATTGAACAGGTTTTGCAGGATAATTAGTCATGCAAATAATGACTCATCATGTTATCTAGACTCTAGAGATTTATTTTATTTTTATTTTAATAGCGTTAATTGTCTTACAAGCGTCATTTCATTAGTAATTGACGCAAAGAAGCACGTCAAGCCCAACTCTTCCAACTACATTCTATTGCTCAGCTTACATGTGCACACTACACAATATTGTGCTGCGTGATATAAATCGGTTAGTAACCTCATTTAAATGACCTGATAACCTGTTCGTGAACGATTTTCTACGTTTCTTAGATAACTACTTCTGGGAGGATATTAAAGGAACCAGTTGGTTGATTGTTAACCTATTTGCGCGGTATCTGATGAGCAAAAAGAGTTGGCAGAGTGGGAGTTCGGCGTTGGACTTTACTTTCACGATTGACCAGACGTTCTAATGTTTGTGAACTATTCTTCAACTAAAAATTGACTTGCTAGATAAAATTTAACCACAAGTTGATTTTTTATTCTGACATGGCAACGTGTTTTCTTGTTTTTATGCGAAAAAGGAGTGTTTTAATTTTTTCCTAAACGTGAACTTTACTGAACCTGTTATTAAGTTTGTTAGAAAATTATTACCGGTTCTCGCGCTAAAGATGAATATTAGTAAATGATTCTGCAACATTTTAGTCGTTTCCTGCACTGATAATAAAATGTCGGACAGAAATGCAAGCATATGGCAACAACTATTTGCAGCATCATACAGGTAATCATGCACTGATAAATTTCTGCAAAAATAAAATTGCCAATGTACCTTAAACATTAAATAAAATTTAAATTTACGATAAAATAATATCGATTAATGAACAATATCATTAACTTAAAATTACTGTATTAGTTTAAAATGAAATCATCTCTCGTATTTAGAAACAATTACCGGCATTGATAATTTGTACAGTGTAGGTCAATTTAATTAATTTATTATCTTTTAATAATAAATTTATGCTAAATAATATTTAACATGAATATTTTAAAACTAAACTTTTTTTTTTTTAATTTTAAATAAAATAATAGATTAACTTTTCGTCGAGTTGGGACAAAGTTAAAATTTAACAAAACAGTGGTTTGCTGTTGCTTGGCCTTGACAATTGCGATATGGCTCCTGTTAAGTTTTCGTGCAACATCAACAACATCTCACCGCAAAATCGAAAAAATCAGCAAAAACAGCATTGGTAGTGCCAAGGAAGAACCACCATCCGCTCTGCCGTTAAATAATAAACCAAGTAAAATAATGCAAAAGAATGAAATGATTGAAACAGTTTCCAGCACTGCAAATGGACACGTTGTGAGTCCTCACGACTATCGTTACATTATCAACGAAGAATATCGATGCTCTCATAACGGTCCACGACACTTTTTTGACCCTGAACCGGAAAAGGAGCAAATTCTCAATTCTTCTCCTTACCGTGACATTTATTTACTTGTTTCGGTGAGTTCGTCACCCATGCATCAAGATAGACGTTTGGCTATTCGTCAAGCATGGGCGAACGCTAAAGTGCTTTCTCGTTTTAAGGTCATCGTAATCTTCCTGATGGGATCCACGTCGACTGCCTCTCAACAGCTGATGATTGAAAGAGAAAGTGAAATGTTTCACGATATTATTCAAGAAGATTTTGTCGATTCCTATCATAATTTATCTATTAAGTCGGTGATGGGTTTAAAATGGGCAACTACGTATTGTCCTAATATAGCTTACTACATGAAAGCCGATGACGATGTTTATGTAAATATTGAATTGTTAGTGAATTTTTTAAAAATTTATGGCCAAATGCGTTGGATTGGCGGTTGCATCAAACAGTTAAAATCCCCCAAGCCACTAGATACTTTTGGTCAACCGATCAACATGCAATTTGGGCATCCAAACTTCGTAGCTGGAGCAGGTTACGTTTTATCGGGAGATATCGTTGCAGAGCTGTATCAATCATCGCTACAGAGACCAATCGTTCAAGTGGAAGATGCTTTTATTACAGGATACTGTGCTAAGGCAATTGGAATTGAACCATCTCATTACGACGGATTTAGTTGCGGCGAAGCGGTCACTGATAATTGCCAAATGAAAATTAAATACGTTGGACATCACGTCACTACTGAAAGACAATTTCAAATATGGAAAACTGTTCATGATTCCAAAAATTCGTGCCCTTTATTTTAAAATGGTTACACCCATACTATGGTTCCTATAAATATTTCTGCGGACGATTCAAAGGATCGTAAAACTTTTAATAGTTTTAAAAGATACATGTACATTATTTTTATCAAGTAGATATTTTTACTACGGTACTAACTTTTATTTAGCAGGAGAACGGTGCGAAAGTTATGAATAAAAAACCAGCTGAACATTGACTCTAATAATTATTTATAATTTGCATTTGACAATTTCTTTTATTACCCGTAAGTCAAAGGTTACTTAAATCATTAAATTTAAATAGCAAAATTATCTTATTAATTAAAGCTATTTTTCACATAACAATAACGAAATATTAGTTGTGCTGTTAAAACTTAATTTTTTTTTTTTTGCAATATTTAAAATATTACTCCGTATTACATAATACTGTACAGTACTATTTATATATGAAGAAAATTGATACTAAGCTGTGCATTAATACTTTTGAACTATGTCTTCGTCCACCGATATTTAATAGTGTAGTATAAAGTTAAAAGTACTGTATACGGGTGCACAATTTGCGATTATTTTTTGTATCGTTTTGATGCTGTTTAACTTTCTTCATCATTTGAAGAACGCACGTTATAAATTAAAAAAAAGTTAATTTGCAGCATTTTTATTTATAAAAAATGGGTTTTTGTGGTAAAGTGGTAATAGCAATAGTACCAATAATCTTAGCTTATTATTTACTTATAAGTGGTCCAAAATTTGACCCAGAGTCTGTTCGCGGGAAGCGTGTTTTAGTGACTGGTGCTTCATCAGGTATAGGAGAACAGGTGTCTTATAAATATGCTGAACTCGGGGCTCATTTGGTGATTACAGCCAGGCGGACACATTTACTTGAAAAAGTTGCAAAGAAATGCAAGGATTTAGGCGCTCAATCGGTACATTATGTGGCCGCGGACATGTCTTTGCCAGCTGACCGAAAAAACTTGGTGGAGGAAACAGAAAATCATTTGAACGGTTTGGACTACCTCATTCTCAATCACGCAATTTTAGTGAAATATGCTTTTTGGAAAAATACTCCTCAAAATATGACATATCTCGAAGATATTATGAAGGTCAATTTCTTTTCGTACGTTGATATTACATCTCAATTAATGAAGTTGTTGGAAAAAAGTAAAGGCTCTATTGGTATCGTGTCATCAGGGGCTGGGAAAGCAGGCATTTCTGGTTTTAGTCAATATTGTGCTTCCAAATTTGCTTTACAAGGATTTTATGCTGCTCTACGACAAGAATTAAGCTTGCGCAATACCGGAATTTCAGTGACCGTTATCGTTTTTGGAGCCGTTGATACCGAAACAGTCACTAAATTGATGACAGAAAGTGCTCCAAATTTAAATTTTAAAGAAATAGCAGTCAATGCTACAGATGCTGCTAATGCTCTGGTAAAAGGAGTTTCCAATAGATTATACGAGGTACATTTCCCATTGACTATTGCTGTGGTCAATTGGTTTGTAGCTTTAATGCCAGAGAAGATGGAACAGTATATTGCGTTATCAACAAATGGCTAAAATATTCAGCATTGATGACAAAGTTACATCATTAAGAAACTTAATGTAGTATCCAAATACCTTGCAAATGTTTATTAAAACTGAAAAATAAAATGAAGTGTACTCATAATTTGATTTGTTTATATTATTATAACTGAATTTATTATTGTTTATTCACTTACGTGCTATTTTGATCGCCTTCTGTCAGCTTCCGACTTTTCAATTGGACCAAGCTAGAAAAACTCACATTTATGACAAATTGAATCTATTGAGATATTGCCGTGTAAACATTTTAATGAATAGAAATAAACAAAAAATTCAAAAGTTCAGTAGCAAGTAGGCTGAGGCAGCAGCTACCAACCCAATAGGATACCGTGGTACTTTGGTAGCTTTCTACAAATCCAAATGAGGGATAAAATAAATCTGCAATTATTGCTTCGTCCAATTCAAATGTACAATAACATTGCCATTAACTCTGGCAATTGTAGACTTATTTTCAAATGATGAAAACAGGAAATATCGGTTTTTCTTAAGTAAAAGCTGTAGGAGAAGCTAATTGATAATAGACGCCCCTCGATTTTCAGAACACAATTTTTTGATTATTTAATGCTTTTTAATCAATTATTGTTATCTTTGGACCATAAGATGCGCCCCAATTTTAAGCCAAACTTTTAGTCCCCAATTTACGGTATACTGAATTTATTATTTTATTTATGGATGAAGTCTGGCCGGTATTACCGATATTTCCGCTAACATAGGCTAATGTACATGTCATATGTTCTGTAGTTACAATTACTGCCTTCTATTATTCAATGCTAATTAGTTACATTTGGTTGAGCTCTACAAAACATCGAAACTAAGACAGAAAAAAAATTGGAAAACTTCGTCATCAAGTACCGGTATTACGTTTTATGCGATCAACGACACTATTCAATGACCAGGATGACGAAATTATTCTAAAATGAATAAGCGAAACTTTTTTTTATATAGGAAATTGCGCATGCGTAATTAAATAGACGGCCAGTCACGAATGCATCCTGATTTTGAACTGGCTAGAGGGCGCCGCTGTTTCATCGCCGAACAAGAGGACGCAGACGGTCACGTGACTCAGTGGCGCCACGCGGCGAAGGATGCACCTCAGCTACATGTACAACGGATCCCTCGAACGAGAAATGCGGTTAGGTGACGTCAGAGCTGTGGGAGAGCGACGGTTGGGGAGCGCTTGAACTGAGAAGAGTGGCGTAGGGACCTCCAGGGACGATCGTTCATACACTTCATTCGGAAGAAGCCGGTCATTCAAGCGGCAACGCTTCGACAACGCTCAACATTTTCTTCAATTTGATCTTCAAACTTATTAAGTTCACTTTTTTTTTAAAAAAAAAAAAGAGTATTATTATCGCGATTACGGAAAACAACCGAGATGGTGAAAATGGCTTATCAACATTCCTCTGGTCATCCGAGTTTGACGGACAGTGCAATTGGATGTCATTAATTAGAATGCTTCATTCAATTAACGGATGCACGTTCAATCAATTCGACTCGGCGATTAAAGATGGCAAGTTCGGAAAAAGCTGAAAATGTGCAGACGGCTATTATTATATGCCTGTTGTCGGCTATGTTAAGCGTCGTACAAACTGGTAAGCAGTCATTAAAAATACTATGCAAATTATTATTTTTGTTTTAAATCAAATTTATAAGTAGAAACTCGAATGCATGTTTAACATTAAATTGGCATTCCACTACCTTACAATAATTATTAACATACAGTACACGCGCAATCAAAATGATGAGATATTTAATGGTTAATAAAAGTTTACTGCACACTTTTTAAAAGATGAGTAAGTTATGAAAATAATAATTAAGATTGCAAAATTATAAATTAAATTACTGTATATAACGGCATTCTTAATAAATTCGTGTAATTTAAATTATGTTACAGTACAGTAATAATAATTGTTTTTAAACTCGTAAGTTTATTTATAATTTTTTTAAAAAAATGTTAGTACAGTACATAATTATAATAATTATTATGAAAATAAAAAAAATAAAATAAAGTTTATTAATTATTTAAAAGACTTTTGAACCTTTTAATTACAAATTCAAATTATCTACATGTATTTTTAATTAAAATCAAGAAAAACTCATTCTTTAAAATTGTCGTTGCGGTATTTTTCTTACTAATTATTATAATATTTTCCTTCATGGAGCTTAATTAATAAAAGTGACTAAGCAAGATCTAATTTTTTTTTTTTTTTTAAAAAAAAGAATGCGATATAAAAATTTATGATCTCTCCCATACTGTATATTTTAACGTATTGCGTGTGTTGACGTTTTTTTTTTTTTTATGTCGATGTTTTTTTTTTTTGTTTTTTTAAATATTTTTTTCTTCCTTCTGTTTGTGTGTTTGGTTTGAAAGTTTGTTTTGCGGCACACACTCACCCCCCCCTCCCCCCCCCCTTCTCCCTCCCCCGCCCAACTCGTCTGATGATGAGCAATCCACCCTCCTCCTCCTCGCTTGAACCTAATCGCTTTTTGTTCTATCTATCCCTACATAGCGTGGAGAATAGAGTTGAAAGGTGAGCCATTTAAACTGGAAAGCTTTCTTTAGCCACAAAATATTTTCCATTGAAAACTTATAGAATATTACATGTCAACGCAACAGCAGGGGGGCTTTTATCTTTCTCGTCCAAAAACTTCCTCAATTTTCTTCTTCTTCTTCTTCGTCGTCGCCGTTCAAGATGTTCGCTTTTCTCTCTCCCGAGTTTCCACATAACGCATACACTTTGTCTCCTCCACATTTTTTTTTTTTTAAATATATATAAATTTTTTTTTTAGTTTTTACGGGATATTTTTTTCCTTCATCGGTTTTCGCATTTAACAGATGCCGAGAAAAATTGCGTTTTGAGGTTTGAACTTAAATAGAATCGCAATTGTATTAACTTTATTTATATTTACATAATAATAAATAATAAAAAAAAAATAATAAATTGGTATTTTTATCTCTTTCGTGTTACCCTGCGATTTCCGTCTACCATGTTTCCACTGTAATTTCAAGACGGCCTTGTTTACTGGCGCCTTGCACTTATTACTCAAAGCATTGAATGCGTAGATGACTGGCGCCATGGCGTCTTTCCATCTCTATTACTATATCTACCCAATTTTTACATTTGACAAATATATACTGTATTGCGGATATTTATTCCTCGAGTTTTTTTTTTATTATTACAGTATACATTTTTTTGTACAGTACATAAAATTTCTTTTTTTTTTATGCTATTCAAACGGATTTTGTGTGTCACCCTAAAATCGAAAAAGGTCGAGTTGCACCGGAACGCTCGTTTCTTACATTATTAAATGCAGATGCGTTCCGGTTATTAATTGTTATTAGCGTTCCAGCTGCTAGAATTTGTTTTGCTTTGAAATTATTATTAACCATAACTCTCAGCAGCGAAAAAATCTGTATGTTTATTGTAGGGGGGATTTTTTAAACACATTTTTTTTTTTTTGGAGGTAAGATGCAAAGAAAAATCTGTCGAGAATTCTTTTAAAATTTAAGATTACATTTTTAAATTATGGTTTCATTATGCTATAAATTTTGTTACCGTACTGAAATTATTTATGGAAAAAATTGTTGGGATAAAATATCGTCTGGATTTTTTTTTTTTATAAAAAAATGGGAAAAGTACCGTTTGAAAAAACATTATTATACATGTATTATTACTTTTTTTTTTTTTGCAAAATAATGAGAGTGTGAATTAGCCAAAGTAAATATTCATATAAGAATAATTATACTGTAGTGCTATATTTTTTGTTTTCTTTTGAGCAAAATTCATTTAAATTAAAAAAATATTAAAAATTTATTAAAAAGTTTATCATAAATAATATAAAAAAATTATAAAATATTAAAATGCCACTTAGTATTTTGGAAGCCTTTTTTTTTTTAAAAAAATAAAAAGTATTTGTTTTACAAAACTTTTTATTAAAACTAAGCTTCGACAAGTTCTTTTAGAAAATTTTGTTGTTCTCCTAAATTTTTTTTTTTTTTTCTTTATAAACATAAACTTGACAACGTTTTTTAAAATTTTACATGAAAACAGTTTCAGCTAGAACTTCAAAAAACTAGAAAAAAAAATTTTTGTTTAACAGAGAATTTATTATTCTACGGAGGTTTTACCATATAATTATTTTTATTAAAAAAAAAAAATGTTCGAAAAAAATAAGAAAATCTCGTTCGAATTTCTTTAAAATAAATTACAGTTTGAAATTTCAGGCATGTTAGGTAAACTTACAGTATAATATTTATTTTTAAAAAACTTTCGTTTTGCTTTACAATACAGTAGTTCTTAGTTGTTTTTTTTAACAGGAGGCGAGAATTTATGGCTGAAAATCAAATATTTTGTCGTGTATTTTTTTTATTTTTATTTGACTCAAGTTTATTTTGGTCAAACTATTTCCTCCGATTTCGATTATTCGCGATGCCTTATTTTAATTCCAAGCATTTATTTTTGTGGGTTGCACATGCGTACCAAGAGTTAACGTGAGAATATTTTTCGTTTCTTTGGCTGCTGAATGTTTGGATTGGATTTTAAATTGGATTGTACGAGAGGGTGTGGGAGGGTTGTAGTAGGTAGGTAAAGGTATAATTTGCGAACGAGTAAAGAAAGTCAGTGAGACGCGAGGGAAAAATTTTTACTAAAAGGTCCAGTCCTGAACCAGCTAATTTTCTTAACCATACCTTGTAATTACGTTCTTTCTTTTTTTTTCTTCCCCCGGTTTTTGTGCACTTTCTTTGACGTCTTCAGGTACCAGCATTTTTATTGTCTTAAAACCTATCTTTTTTTTTCTTCTTCTTCTTCTTTTCTCTTCTCTATTTTCTCTCTTGATAGTTACGCGTTGAAAGCGGGTTCTTCATACGCTCTACGCTTCGTCAACCCAGCCTACCTTTTGTTTTGCGCGGAATCAAATTATTATTAAGAAGAGGTAGACCAGTGAATGGCCATAACTATATGGTTGGGGCAAAAATGGCATTAAAAAAAAAAAAAACATAATATTCCAATTTTTATTTTCTCCAGACAAAATTATATACCGTTTTCTTAGATGTCGGCTTGGCGCATAGGTCGACCCATCAAAATTATCCTTACTTTAATGATTATTGTGCGTGTGAGTCGAACCCCATTTTTCACAAAATTCACATGTTTTCCTTGAAAATAAGTTGGAATTTTGTGGATTTTGATGTAGGCTACAGTAAATGTACTGGAAAAAACCATTGTCAAGAAGTTGCCATGCAGTAGTTTATTAAATAAAATGCAATAGAACTCGGTTATAACGCTGTCGGGCATTTTATGACGTTATAACTGAGTAATCTAAAATAGGTTACAGATTTCTAAAAACCATTGGAAAATAAGTCATTAAATTTGGTCTGATCTGAAAAAAGGCGGAGCTCGCTAACTTATAATCAAGTTCTAATGCATTCATTTTTATTAATTATTCTGACATTTTTGTGCACTAATAATATTAACGTTGCATTTTGTAACATTTTTTTTTTGTTGGCGTTTTAAATGTCTACTTGTGCGTCGAGATGTAATGTACAGTATAGTATACGGACTGTACTTGAAGCCAGGAGATCGGAAAAATAATTTTTTCGAGACTTTCGACAAACGGAACTCTCTATACATAGTACAGTCAGTATAAACACTCGATGTCAGTCAACCTTATTTTCATCGAGTTCACTTGTGTCAAAATTAATTTTTTTACCCTAATTGTTTTCGCGATGTTTTAAGAACTGGTTTTTTTTTTTTTGTTTTCTTGCTCACTTTCTGTTCGCTTGGAATGCGTGTTCGGCAAACTTTTAGACATTTTATTCGGAAGAACGAGGAATTATTTTAGTTGGCAAAAATAATCCCGATAATCTTCGTCTTGTATATTTAACGAGATTATTTTCCTTCCCCCTCGTCTATTGTTTTTATCCCTCCTCCCCCTCCTTTTTGGGTTTATGTAATCAGTAGGAAAACAATTCAGATTTATAACTGACGAGTAGGTGTTTTTAAATTAATTTTTGTATAACAATTATTCAAAGTTCAAATTATTTCAATACTGTATTAATAATACTTGTGGTATTGCACTCGCCAGGGCATTTATTTTATTTTTTGAGTACTTTGACCGACTTTGGCAATTGAATTAACCGAAGTGGAAATTAGATTGTTTATTGTAATTTTATTAATTCACACAGCATACAACTTTTGTAGCTTATTTTAGTTGAATTATTATAAAATATATAAAATATCAACAATAATATTACAAAAATGTTTCCATCGCAAAAAGTAACTCAAAATGTAGTGCAAATTGCCATTTGTATGAATTTTATCTTTATTCAACATACAAGCATGTAGCCTACATATAAAAAATACCGGTATATATTTTTTTAAATTTTTTTTTACCAGTTTTTATTTATTTGTTTATTTTTTAAAGAAATTTTTATTATTATTTTTGTTGTGAAAGCTGGGTGGGAGTTTTGATTTTGGTTGACAGAGCAACTGTTTTACTAGTAGGTTCATTCTTTTTGTTTTTCACTATTTTAATGTTTCGTAAAATGACATTTTTCAAGTTAGTGTCATTTTATGGACATTTTTATCCTCCCAAATGACACTTTAAAATGAATAAGGGAAAAAAAATATTTCACTAATGTAAGTCGTAAATTACATGCTAAGCACTCACCATGGTTGTCGTATCGTCGTTTTAATATTTTTTTTATGTAGGAGTAGGCGAATGGATTTTTGGTCTGGGTAAAAAAAAAAAAGTACACTTTTTTCCCCCCTCTTTCCATTTTACTGGCACATTAGAGATTCGGACAATTTTCAAAGTAAACACGAAATGAAGATTTTGGGAGTAGATAAATCGGGAGAGGTAAAAATTTCGGAGAGGAAGAAGGAGTTTGAGATTGCGAAAATGAGAGTCATTAGCGTGAGGAGGGGGTGGCGGGTTGAGGGGTGGTATGGGATAAAGTGAGGTGAGGAAAGGAGTTGATGGACGGACCGGACCAGAAGAGCGGAAAATGACATGTGTCTCCTGTCCTCCTTTTTTTTTTTTTTTAAGTGCCCGAAAAGAGACCTTCTTTCGATATCTGATAAGACTAAAAGATTCACTTACCTTAAATTCCAAAACTATTTTAATGCGTTTTTTTTTTTTACTCAGAATTTTGTTAGTATGTTTGATGGATTTTTCGTGTGATTTGTGAGACAAAAAAAAAGCTGCGCAAAATTTCTGGTACAGGTAATTGCGTCGGGCAAGAATATGCGCGATATGCACTTACATGTACATGTAGTTCGAAGATTGCACTTTAATGGTTAAGCCAATTCCTCTTCTACCTAGTATAATTATTCAAATTTTTTTAATGAGCCTGTTACCGGTATTTTAACCCAGGTGTTGAAACACGTTCCCAGAGCTCGTTTCGAAACATACAGTAGATAAAATACTGAAAATTAATGTATGGAAACTACGATGAAAACAGGTTTTTTTTTTTTTACTTCAGTAAATGTACAGTATTTTTTTTTTTTTTTGGAAACTACCGTTTAGGGAATACTGTTCTGTTATTCTATGGTATACGTAATACAAAATCTTTATATCTAATTTAATAAATTTTAAGTTAAAATTTATGAAAAACTATACCGAAAATCATTTAAATTTTTTTGAATTCAAATTAAATATGATAACAGTAAATAGAAAATTATGTAGGTTATTGTTGGCAATTTTGGTACAGTATAAAGTATGAAATTAAAATTCGTTGAAATGAACAACATTAATTACTTTCTAATAATAATTAACTGCAGAAAACAGAAAGCGTGGTATTTTGTCGGCCAACTTACTCGTATCACAATTTTGTGAAAATGTACGAGTACACTGTATATATAGAGAGAGAACGTTCGTTATTATCACTGAAATTTATTCCGAATTTTTTGACTTGATAGCAATAATATTATTAGCCAAGTGAAACCAAGCATTACTGGACAAAAAGCCGAACGAGGCCGGTTACGACATAAAAGCAATTTGCGCGATAATTTACTTAGCTTTTAATTAAAACTAAAAAAAAGAAAAAGCACCACAACAAAATGAGTGATAATTTTGCGGCGGTATAACCTTTAGAATGGCGCCGAAGTGTCTGTTACATTTTGTTGCGCACACAGAGGGCCATTTATTAGTCCCGCATGTGTGAACAAATACAGCGCAAGACTTATTTTCATGTTACTGAAAAATAATTAAGATTTTTCTTTTTACATTTTTAATTTGTTCATTTTCCGGTTCACGATTTTCGGACAATGAAGTCTTTCATTTTCAGAGGTCTACATGATTTTTCAATTAGCATACTTTATCAGATAACTTTTAATTGCGTCGAATCGAGTATATAAACAGCAAATTGCATAGACCGTAGTATTATAATTATTATCTCTCGAGTTTAAAAGCCAGGCTAAAAGCTTTTTTTTTTTATTAAGGTTTGTCGGGTAGATGAACCAACAATATTATTTCTAGGATCATAAAAATGTAACCGAAGATAACGGAGTTTTTACGTTATCAATATTTATTCGGTTTTTTTTTTTTTTTGGTGAGTTCTTTGTAGGTTGGTTGTTATTGCCGGGTAATTACGATACTTACATCTCTTTTTATGTCTCTAGTACAATTTGTTTAATGCATTTTTTTCCCAACTTTCTCAACCAATTAATGACTTGGGTATAAGACTTTGTAATGAGGATTTCGGTTTTCCCCTTGTTATTACACTTATTAACTTACTAATGATGCTCTTGCGCAATGCGACTCTTTTTTCGAATGCTATTGAAATCGGTTTTCAAGAAAATTAAACATTTCAATTTTTATTATCTTTTAATTGTGGATTTTATCTTCAGTAAATATTTTTTATTTAGGAATGCTTATATTATAGGTACATTTATTTAGATCAAAATTAGTTTTTATAAAAATATTCGATTAGTTTTGGGCAATTTAGATTTATTTTAAATTGTTTTGTTTTAATTTTGATGTGGTCTGTATAGGGCCTACTCTATAACAAACACTACTTACTATGTGTTAACATAATGATTTCAGATTATGGTAATTAATGGCTGCTTTTAATTTTCAAAGCTCTATCTTTTTTATATTATCATCCAAACATTTATGTGGTTCACGTTAAATTTACAGTAATTCAAATAGCACTTTATTTGAGTTTAAACCGTAGTATAATTTAATTTATGATGATGTAATAATGATCGAAACTGTTTACGCCCTTCAAATAAAGTTGATCTTGAATCGTATGAGTTTATTATAAAGGCAATAACCGTAATAAAAAAATAAATAAATGTAACTTTGTAATCGCCATCTGCTCGTACAGTATTTAATTCCTAAGAAAAAAAAACCATATCAGTGGAATTTCTTTAAATGTTTTGTTGTACGGATATGCAGTATGTGATTATAGTACATTTTCGAGCAATGTTTAATCCCAAAGTAGCTAGTATTTTGAAGTATGTACATTTCACCAACTTACATTTCACCAACCAGTAAATTTGTAAGGAAGCTGCACTGGGCTATATGAATATAATGTACTACATGTTCAGGACTTTTAACTCTACTAATGAAAGTAACCTAACCAAACCTAA
>JAQGAZ010001630.1:0-26427 GCA_034692225.1 Polydesmus complanatus
AATCTTTAATAGTGGAAAGTGTAAATCTTTAATAGTGGAAAGTGTAAATCTTTAATAGTGGAAAGTGTAAATCTTTAATAGTGGAAAGTGTAAATCTTTAGTAGTGGAAAGTGTAAATCTTTAATAGTGGAAAGTGTAAATCTTTAATAGTGGAAAGTGTAAATCTTTGGTATTCCTAACTGTAAATCTTTGGTATTCCTAACTGTAAATCTTTGGTATTTGTAACTGTAAATCTTTTGTTGTCCAAGCTGTAAATCCTCGTTAATGGAAGCTATAAATCTTTAATAGTGGAAAGTATAAATCTTTGGTTGTTCAAAGTGTAAATCTTAATTAGTGGAAAGTGTGAATCTTTGGTAATAACAAAGTGAAAATCTTTTAATAGTTAAAGGTGTAAATCTTTGATATCTGCCCATAAATCTTTGACATATTTATCTTTTAAATCTGTGGTATATAATTTGTGTAAATCTTTTAACATTTTTTTTTTAAATCTTTCGAATTTCTAATCCTGTAAATCTTAATTGATTTATAGGAGATTCAAGCCACAAAAATTTTGAAAATTTAGAGTGAAAAGCAAATCTCCCACAATCACTAACATTTTCTTATACCATTTCCGGTTTCTTTTTTTTTTTGGCAAAAAAAAAAACAATAATTATTGAAATTTCGTATCTAAAATTCATTTAAAAAATAATTAAAATGAGAGATGGAGCAGCGCTGTCTCTCTCCCTCCTTCTCTCCCCCTTACATTATTTCTACACATCCCTCATGGCAACCACCCATGGAGACGCCACCTACCTATTAAGTTCTCCAAACATCAACAACTGTCAATTTGCCAACACTGAAAAGAAATAGAATGATAGTGGGAGGGGGATAGGGGGAGGGACATGGATATTATACCCAATAAAAAAAAAAAAGAAATAGGATCTTTAAAAATAATTTTCAATTTATATTCACGAGACTTTGAAACGCCAAATCATAGTCAAAGAAATAGATAGGAGACTAAAGCGTGGTGCAGACATGCGTCTGGACGCACGGCAGAAGTTTGCTGCTGCAGCCTGTTGAGAGAAGTTGTGTTCAGACATGTTTGCGGGAAGCTAACATTTTCTTCTCTATTTTCGTCACTCGTCAATTGTAAAAGCAAATGAAAAAAACACGTGGCTTTTAGAGGTGACCTACTTTTAATGACCTTTTTCCTGCAACCTGCTTTCCTATTGGCTAATCCAACTAGAAGCAAAGAAGAATCGAGGAAAGAATTCAACCGGTTGAATTTCTTTGCTTCCTCAATTTTTCGTCGGCAAAGTAGTTTTGCGGAGGATGTGACGACATATTTTAGACGAAGAAGTGTGCGTTTTGAGCCGCAAGACGCATGTCTGCATCAGCCTATACTGTTTTTGCTTCTTACATGATCTTCTTGGCTTTGAGCATTGTGATTGGCTGCTCCCCCGCGCGGCTGTGTTTTGGCTTTGTGATAGGCGTGGTTTTGGCTCACAAGAGTCACAGCGCTCATATCGTTCAAGGTTTTGCGTTCAAGGTTGATGTGTGAAAGTTCAAGAGAACGAAAACTTTTACCTACGCAGTGGCCGCGAATAATCGAATACATGTAATTAATTTTGACAGAATGGATTCTATCGGTAGTCTAATTAATGGAAACTGTTGGTGCGGTGTGGTACGTTTTTTCGCGACGGCAGTACTGGAGAACATTGTGCGAGGATGTTAGTAGTTTTTCTCGCCGACGCGGGTCAAGAACAACACGGGGATGCCGTGTTTTTGGTCAATCAGCGCAGGCGGCGGATTCCTTGCTGGTTTCAATGGCGCTTCTATGAGACTTTCGTTAAAATGGATGTCGGCGGAGTGAACAAAACAAAAACTTATTTTGTTTACAGTGCAGTTTGTGCGGCGGAATTTGTTCGACCCAACAAGGCAGATAAAAGTAAGAAATTAATTACGTGTATTATTATAATTTTTTTTTTTTAATAAAATATAATCGCTAAATTTTTCATTCGACCAGAGTAAATTTTCGATTGAATATGTTTGACGAGTAAAATTCGCATGAGTTTGTGATGAGCGAGAAAGACGCGCGTCGAGCGGCCGGCAAAACGGACCCGCCGAGTCTTTATAAAAATTTATAATCTTCTTTATGGTCTTCTTCCTCGCGCAAATTTCGCAATTTTTAATCTGTTTCAAAGTTTTTTAAAGTAGTGACAATTTATAAGATTTTATTTATTAGGACCGCCCCATTGATAGTTGCGTTTGAATTTGTTTGTGGGGAAATTTCGACTAAGTTTTTTTTAAATTTTTTTTTAAAATCAAATTTTTTTATGTGGTTGTTGTTGAGTGAAGAAGGCGAGTGTCGAGCCTATACGTAGGCCTATTCTAGGTTTTGATGAACTTTTCTACTGTAGAATTTTATGCACCAAAAACTTTTCTAATTTCTTGGACGTATTCTAGAATATTTTAAGCATTTTCTAGAATAATATTGAGACTCAAACGTATTATGAGAATAGAATATCGATTATATCGATACATGCTTTATAGAATTATAAAAATTGTTATAAGTACAATAATTCGAATTCCTAGCACTTAATGCATTGAATAGACTTTAATTGAACAGCTAGATTAATACGATGATTGATTAATATAAAAAAAAAAATACTGGAGATATAACAAGTGGACAATTAAAAATTTTTTTTTTTTGAAAATCAGATAAGTGACGTCACATGGCCGGTAGAAATACTTTTGTTAAAATTTGTATGAAAGTAAATGTGATTTAAGTCAAATTTATTTGAGGTAAGACCAAAGTTGTTTCGCTGAAACATGATTCGTGGTAGAAACTAAAAACAAGGTACAGTAATGTACAGCCTTGGCTACGCATGCCTCCGTTTACCTCATAGCTTAGCATTAACCTAAGCAAGGTATAGGTCAGCATAGGTATCAGTGCCGGCATAGCAAGGTAGCGATAGCCACGACTAAGCCATAGCTTAGGCATGGCGGCTGTGCAATCGTTCAAACTTTATCAAGTTGACAGTTAACTTTTGAGAAAACGCGGGTTGTTTACACACTTTTTCATTTGTTTTAAATCAATATTTAAAAAGAATTTTGAATCGCCTGCGTGCTACGCACCCAAGTTTATGTTTGGATAATCTTGGAGAGCAACGAGGAAGAAATTATTTCTTAAATTAGAGCTTGAATTTTGCGAAATTTAAGATAATATTACGAGACATTTGACAGTGCAAAAAGAGTTGATGGGTTTGTAATTCACATTTCTGTGGATATTTAATAAATGAAAATGATACATATTATATGTATAATTAGGTAGGCTATACAACGAGAGGTGGACGCCGGTTCGATCCGGTTTCGTAATTATTAAATCATTATTGATTTAAGAAGAGGAAATTGATGGATGTTTCAAATGAAAAAGATCAAGTGAAAATGAAAAATCGTTTGTACATTCCATAGACAAAAAAACATAGTACAGTAGTTCAATGTCAAGGTTACATGAAATTAGAAAAGGCAATCTTGCAAAGTTTTTAGTTAAAATATTATTCAAGACGAAGATTTGGAAGCGCTCGAGGATTAATTACCGGTATACTGTACGTGTAGTGATTTTAAGTGAACTATTATTGAATACAAAATGAGAATCAAACCATTAAGCCAGAGAAAGATCTGAGAAGTGTCCTTTTAATATCGGTGCAAATTAATAACAATACAAAATTTGAAAAGAAATTACGGTACGGTAATTGTCAAACTCCGCCTCGAGTGCAGTAGGTAAATTGCTACAAGATTGCAAAACGGAATGAAACGCGAAAGGTAAATGCAGGACGATGATTGTATTCAAAGTCAACAGTTATTAAGTTTCATCAAACTTAACCCCGAGGATTAATGTGCATCGCAAAAATTGCGACTTATTCTCATTCTCCAACTATACATTCATCAATAATTTTGTTGATTCGAAGTTGTGGATGAATTAAAGCAGCTGTCGACAGTCAACGTGCCCAGAGTGCTGCCTTTGCATTGAAGTTATTAAGGTAGATTTAATTTTTTTTTTTTGTACATCATTTAATAATAATTATTTAGCGCTTATTTTATTATATTGAGGGTGTACTTTAGAGGCCAGATTCAGTAAACTTATAAGTGAAATTGATTATGATAGACAGCTGATTTTATTCGAGGATCATTATAGACTAGATCGAATTCTTTCGACATCAAATTTTTTGTGTTCGGTATTAAGGTTTTTCAGCTTTGTTGTTGTCGTACGCGTATTACAATTTTATTAGCAGACATGAAACACAGAGATGATCAAATGCTGTCCTGTGTGGTGTTATTAATAATTATGCAGTATTTTATTATGTTGCGAAAGTTTGTTTTTATTGCACTGAGTTCAATACACAGTAACACTGTACCATAATAATTATTATAATACATGTACAGTACACTGGTACAGTAGTTTGATAATAGCCTACTGTACTAGAGTTCATTTTTATTTTTTGTTTCATCTTCGATATTTTTATAAAATTATATTAAATCCATTTGGTCAACAATTTATATTACCGTACATTTTTTATATACGGTGAGCTTACCTTAATATTTTTTTAAGCAGAAAAAAAAAAGGATGGGGATATTTATTACATTATCAGGATTTATTAAATTTTTTTAAAAAAATATATTCATAATCAACATTAATTTCTACATTTATTACAAAATGCAAATCATAAATTTGTGCTTAATTATAGTTTTAACAGTTAAATTATACAACAGAAATAAATTAATATAAAAAGTGATATAAAATTTATTTTTTTTATAAGGGTTAACATTTTTTTTTTTTGGCTTGGCCAAATTTAATTCCATAAAATATATTAAGAGCAATAACAATACAGAGTTTGCGGTTAAGCTTTTCTGCTCATTCATTATGTTTATAACTCCACTTCTTATGTCTCAAGAGTTTGAATTTTTGTTTATTATAATTTATAAACAGTTAAAAAAGAAATTTTAAGTTAATTATTTTTAAAACTGTACTGACGTCATAAATAAGGGGGGGGGGGGGGGTTTCAAATAAATTTCTTATTGTATCATTATAATTTAAATGCCGTCATAAGCATAAAAAGGCCAGGCAAAAACCTTAACTTCAAACTCTCGATTAACTAAATTAGCAAACAGCTGGTGCAGAATCGCCTGTATAAATCACATTCACAAGGTCACAGATGTGCACCTTCACTTTCCAATTTAACATTCAATATAATAGTGTATGCAATAATATCATACATTTTGTACTTTTTCAAATTGGTTTTGATATCATTTTGACGTCAAATCAGCATTATTATGAGGTTATTTAGACGACGTCAAAATGAGCTAGCAATACAGTATATCCAGCGGGTGATTATTCATTTATAATGCAAGCCCACGTGCAAGTAGTGTTAAGTACGCAGTATTAATTTATTATTTTTATTGCACATTTATTTTAAAACATCTGTTTGGGATTTTTAAAATAACTCCATAATTTAAATAAAATGAAACAAATAATTTACTCGCAATACTTCATAACCCTTCATTCTCTAAACTATAAAAATAAATAAATTAAAAAATAGCAAGCAAAGAACACAAATTTAATTCATTCGCCGAGAATCTGCTTACTCTTAAAACATAACTAATCACACTAACAATTTTTATAAACATTCACTTTGCACAAAATAAATTCAAAGTATTTTACAAAACTTGAAAATTTGTTTGCTAAACTTTTTTTTCATAAAGTTCTAAAAATATTCCATACTGGTAATAGGAAATTCTAAAAACTTAAAAATAATTTAATTAATTTGTAAGTGCGTACATAGCCCGTGAACTTGTTTTATAAATGACCTTTAAAAGATTTTGAATGGATCATAATATAAAAAAAAAATAGAATTAGTAGTTGGTTTAAAAAATTTGATCTTTTTCGCCCTAATTTTCTTTCTACAAATATTTACAAAATTGCTTTATTATTGAGCAAAATTTAAAAAATAAATCTAGGTATAGCTTTAATATTATAAGACATTGGCGTTCTTAAGAATCCTCCTCTCGTCTGTTCCAATGTTGGTAATGTTTCATTTTCATCAGGAACAAATCGGAATTTCTGTAAAAGACTGGCAGCGATTAAAAACACTTCGTTTCGCGCAACATCTTCTCCCAAACAAATTCTCCTTCCTTTAAAAAAAAAAAAAATAATAATTATAATAAAACCAATGAAATTAAAATTACTGGGTTTTTCAGTCTTAACATTTTAAACTGACCAGTGGAAAAAGGAATAAGATATTCCGAACGAAGTAATTTTCCATCAGGACTTAAGAAATGGTTGGGATTAAATTCATCAGGCGAAGCCCAAACTTTCGAATCTCGATGGAATTTCCATAATAAACCTGCAACCATCGTTCCTTTGGGAATGTTATAGCCGTCGATGGTAATGTCTCGAGATGGGCAATGTGGATTACCCATAGGAACTATGCTAGATATACGTAAAGTCTCTTGTATGGTAGCTTCCATGTAGGGAAGGTTGCTTCGATCATCCAGAGTAGGCATTCGGTTGCAACCAATTACGTTATCCAATTCTTTTTGAACCTATATTTTTTTTTAAAGTTTTTGAACTTAGTACGGGGTGGAATACTAATGAAATTGATGATTTTGAAACTGTTTTATAATGAAAACTAAATAATACACAGTCTTAAATTAATAAAGTATTGTAATTTTATGCAGAATTTTGGAGTATTTGATGTGTAATTAATTTTTATTTCAGTTTCAAAATTTAATATTGTGCGAGGTTTCAAAATGACTAACTTTTTCTTGGATGTGTGGCTGTCTGGCTAAGGCAAGTAATAGCCACCTGAGAGTGGTCTTTGTGGTTTCGGTACCCGCCGAAAATAAATCTCCTAACACTGATAGGAGTTGAATCTCTGTAGAAAATGAAACAACGACATTAGAATTTCATAGTTTGAACTCGAATGTTCTTACCTGAGAAGTACGACTCTTCGTTTTTCTCTTTATCCATTTGAATGAGAAAAGAATCAATGATATCTCTGGGACAGTTTTCATCCATTGTATCCCGATGCTCTTTAATAATTTTTCGAAAAAAATTGCGCGTGTTGTCTCGCCTTTGCAGAACCGTTTTTAAAACTCTTCGAAATTGAGGCGCGTAACAAAAGATGGGTAAAAAATTTGCCAGGCTGATGCTTTCTAAAATGCGGAATGAATCGGCGAGACCGTCCAGTTCACTCATTAGTTCAGGGTCGTAATGATCGAAGGTTTTAGTCACCACTATAGCGAAGAAAATGTTGGCCACAGCGAACGACAACATTCGCTCGATGTCGACGGCATGTCCTTTGGTTTCCACCAACTCTTTGATCAGTCCGTCGATGGCTCGGCCAGCATTCTCTTCAAAATGGAGCTTATTTTTCACGTTCGACCTTAAAAAGCCCGCGTCTCTTAAACACATGTGAGCGAATTGACGCTGACTCCTCCATAGTTTTCCTTCAGCCGAACTGATACCTGCGGCAATACAATTAAAAGTAATATTAAGAAAGGAAAAATTTGCATACAATAATTATAGTCTACGTACTAGGAGTTTTTTTGTTATGCAAATTTAAATTTTTAACCCAGATAGTAATTCGTTGTCCTTGAATTTTAATATGCTTTATTCAAATTAACTTAAAAAACTGGCAGCGAAACGTTAAAGTTGAATTAAAAATTTAATGTCAAGGATGTAATCGGCGGTATTATACCTCTTTTTAGGTAGTAAGAAGCAAATAAAGTTGAAATGTTTTGAAATGAGGGGGGGGGGGGGGGGAGTATGGCATGTACTCGTTAATTTTATTTAATACAGTATTGTCATTTACTGCAATTAATCTAATTAAAAAATAGATTTACTGCTAATTTTATCTGTTTATTTGTTACTAATTAAAAAGAAACTTATACGTTGTATCAATGACCGTGTAAAAATTTGCTAATCTCTTTGTATCAAATTTTTGATTTTGATAGTTGATTAAATTACTTGAAAAATAAACAACAAAACTTTGAAAACAATATTATTAAAAGTACTTACGGTATATACCGATAGATACTCGAAAATTACAGTAAACTCATTAAACGGTCGTTACCCTTCACAAGCTGCTTTAAAAATCAAAATATAATGTTTGCCTGCTTCTCAGGGCGATTTTTCAGTGCCAGCATAGATCTCAGCTGACAAATTTTAACGTTACCGTTCTCTTGACAGCTGCGAAAAATACGGGCGTTCTCAGTTACCGGTATAGTTAGATTTCAACTTAAAGTTTAGCTCACCTGGTATTACAAAACACTCTTTGAACTTCACTAAATATTTTTTAATGCATTTTAATTTTATGTCTGCTTTTCTGGTTGAGTTTTTAGTGTGAAAACTTTGCTGAACTGGGATTTAACTACATTTTAACTTTTACGATTTTCAGGACAAGATACATTGCACAACCATCTGTCTTTAGTATATGTTCAGTATTTTAGTTTAAGTATATTATTCAGAGAACCAGGCGCTTATCAATAAATAAAATGCACTGGTATAAATAACAGAAGCAAAAAAAAAAATATTAAAAAAAAAAGAGTGCAGATTAGATAGATTGAGTTTGGTTGGAAGTCAATCTGGTGATAACCACGATTAGTAAACAAAAAGCTCCAGCTGTAATTTCAAGGTCGATTTGGTAAACATTTTTGTATGGGGGGGAAGTGCATTTAACAGTGTATACGTAATAGGATGGAGGAAAACATACAATATAGAAAAAAACATTTTTCATTAAAAAAAAAAAAAAAAAGGTGAAAGTGATAGTAATAAAAATCGAGGAAATGAGGTTGTCCTCTATCCACACACACTTTCTCTGGTTAAACCAATGAAAGAAAAAAAATAGGTCACAATTTCAATAACCATTAGGGAATTAATCTCTGTTAACGAACTGTTCAACGTGTACATCATTAGATAAATAAACCAAGCGTTTTTGTATCACCTCATTAGGGACAGGTTTATTTTTACCGGTGACATTAGTGATATACCATTAAGGGTCACTAACTACTATAAATCCTTTAACTATGATAATTTATCACTTAAATCTCATTTTATCTAAAAAAGGAAATTGACATATCAACCTCCATTTTATTGCTAATAAACTATCCTAAATCAAGATTCGTACTTTGCCCCGTTGCAAGCACCAGTTCTGTTAAGATCACCGAGGTTCAACAACGCTGAGCCTGGCAAGTAGTTGGACGAGTGACTCCCACTCGAGATATTTCTGGGTTCTTGAACACCTACGAGGAAGACGTTCTGGCCTATCAAAGCTCTGTGTATCTCCCCGCTATCCCTAGTCACCTGAGTTAGGTCGGTCAAGATTTGACAGCAAGAACCAAAAACGAACAGGCAAGATAAGCAAACTGATTAAAATAATAAGTTACTTTAATTAATTTAATTCTATAGATTTCTAACTTCAGTGCTATAGCTTAAGTAAAATCTTAATTTTTTTTTGTACGGTTGTTGTTTCTTGCAAGCGATGATTGTACCGGTTTTCCGTTTACTTGAAACACTGATTGACATATAAACTCGAATATTGCCATCTGAAATACATCATTGAAGTAGTAACTTTGTTATACGGTAAGCCTACTGATCATATCTCGATAAAATTTATTATTTCTTCAATGAAATGACACCTTCGCTAAAGTGGCGTTATAAATATTGCGCAATGGTTTTGAAACTAAAAATTACGCAGTAAGTGAAGTGCGTCCCAGCAATGACTTTGCTGTGTTGGTTTTTAATATTGGGTGCGACTGCGCATTTGGGAATAAAATTAACGCCAAAGCCAGCCAGTTAAAGACAGTTAAGGTACTCTGTGTTAAGGGTAGCGTTATATTGAAATTAATAAACATTGAGATACAGTTTTTTAAAACAGTTGCGTGTACGGTAATTCAACAATAATTTTTTCTCTTGTGTTTTAGTTATGCCGGTCATAATATTAGGCCTACATACAGCTTACACAAACATGGTGACGCTACATTGAAATGTTTGCTTTCACTCCGATTTTTTTTTTAACACTAACTTCTACAATTCCTTGTGCTGAAATTGCGAGTTTAGGCTATAGCCTACCATGTCTGTTCATAAAAACTAAAACCAATATTATTATTTTATCAAAAAGATTTTCTACGCTATAATAAAATTAATTATTTCATGAAAATTCAGTATTATCTTTCGTTAGACTGATACATGTCATTTACATTATAACCCATGAAAAAAAGTCAGTTATTAAACTAAAAACTTTGTTAAAACGACGTCATTTAATTTGACACTTAAGTGAAACTAATGGCCATGAAAACTTGTATACTTTCAATATAAAAATATTTTTCTGTACTGATTATAATATACCTATATCTCATACAATTTCTTATTAATGTAATTAAGTTACGTCATTTTACCCTAAGCTGCACGGTGGCCTACCGAGGGAGGAGGAAGAATGTTTTTACGTCGATCTTGCGAGTAACGATATTTTTTGGGGATTTAGCATTTTTTTTTGTTGACAAAATAAGATTTTAAACTATTTTGGCGCCCTTTTTAGGTGGTTTCCGGGGAGAACTGTCTCCTATAATAATAGACGCCTTTCCCACCCTCGGCACGCCACTGAAGCTGAAACTAATTTGCATGGACACTCTTATAAATTCGGCCAAGAATTTTAGCGTACCGGTATTTTGTTTTACTGGGAATTTAATTCTACAAACGTTTTCTATATTATTATGTCAGTAAATTTAATCAAGATTTACCGTAACCATCCATGAGACCGTCGTTTAAGGGCGAGTGTGGCCGGTCAGTAACGTCATCTCTCTTAAAAACTTCTCTCAATAATTTCGGATCTCCAATCACCACCTTAATTAATTAAAACTTAAAATTTAATTTTACGAAATTATGTGTAAAAAAAAAAATGGAATAAAACACATACCATATTTTTATTTCCTAATTTAAGGCGGAAAACCCGTCCATATTTGTCGGTTAAATGTGCTAGATTGACGTAAGGTGGTTCTTTTCCGCCTAGAAATAGTAAGTGGCCGAAAAATGGTAAAAAGTTCGTTATTGGTCCTGGTGGCATTGACCATTCCCGCGTGATTTGCATTATAAATTTCACCACTAAAAAGAAGATGATAGTGAGAAGAAGGAAGTTGACGATGTCTCCCAGCCCCATCACTCCTCCTAAAAGTCCCACTAAAATCTTTGCCATTCTGCAGCGCGCTGGGCTTTTTAGCCGTCGGTTCGAAGTCGACTAAGGTTGTAACGCAAACTAAAAAGTTCGAGCTCGTATCGCGTGTATTTATAGGTGGAGCTTCAAGGACGAATCCCCATTCTAGTATTCACTAATCGTAATAAGAGCTTTGCCCTATTTTTCACTGCTGGCTAAACCCTTTTTTTACGCTTATTGGTGGAAGAGTTTGTTGACGTCATTAAACATAACTTAAACCAAGGTCTTCTCGCCTGGTTAAATGACACTCTCTCACTACCTAAAAACGTCAATGCCACCGGATAAGTGCGCGTGCGTGGCTAAATATCAAGGAAAGTGAGATAAGGAGTCAATCACCTGTGATTTCGATGTTACGAAATTGATGAAGAAATAATGAGAAGAATAATAATAATAAAAAAATATATGGTTGAAAATGCGCACAACTTATCAATACTTTTTTTTTTGAAGGCCGAAAACAGTAATTTTCTTAATTGTTTAGATTTTTAATACCGGTAATTAATATAAATTAGTAGATATTTAATTGAAGATTTACGAATAATGTTTAAGAAGTATTAGAAATTAAAAGCGAAAAAAAAAATTAATTTTGGCCGCAGAATTGGTTGCTGCAGAAAATTATTGATTCAGGTGAAATGAAAACAAAATGTTTGCTGGCATAGCAACCTATTTTTATTAGCTTTCCCGCCTTTTTTTGACTTACTTTAAGCGAGTTATTTTATACATTTTATAATATTGATTTATAAAAATAATGTTGTTATTTTTGAGGTTAAAAAGGAGCAATTGAGATTTTAATCCAAAATTAAATACACTGTAAATGTACACATTGTATTGTACAGGATTAAATAATTATGTTTTGTTTCTGTTAAATTACTGTAAGTAAATGTTTAATTTTTTCGTGAATTATATTTTAAGTACACTATAGCAAATATATTTCGAAATTTTTTGTGTATTTAAATTGAGTGATGAATTTTAGTACAGTATTTTTATTCAAATCTCAATGAATGGTTTTTTTTTAGTTTAATGAATATATTTTTGGAAGTTATTAAATTTTCTAAGAAGAATTTAACAATTGTCTTGTTTCTTAAAAAAAAAAAAAAATTATTTTACGTCAATTTATTACTGAATTAAAAATAATTACAGCTGTTAATAATTTATTAATTTGAACTATTAAAAACTAAATAAAAACAAATTAATTTCAAATCTAGTTTAATTTTCACTTTTTGTGATAATTAATTATTTATCTCTTTTCGAAATCTTTTTAACTTTATTTAAACTAATAATTAGTATTTGGTACAAATCCCCACCATTTTTTTTTTTTTACACGCTGCACTTAACCACTTTTACCTTAAAAGCTCATAAAAATAATCTAGGTTATTGACACATTATTGACTTTTTAAAAACGTAATAATTAGTTTTTATCGATAAGTTTATCATTCGTCGCATCTACTGTACTATCTACACCCAAATTCTGGCTTTGGTCGCCAATTTCACGCGTTGGTTTTTAGGTTTTAATTTTAGGGACCAACTTTATGTTTTGGTATGATTATTTCTGAATTTTTGGTTTTATTCGCCGGGTTTTAATTGAAATTGTTAATTTCAATTTTTAAACGCGGAGATTGCATTTTTAAATAGCTTTTTTAATAATTGTTAATTTTTGTTTTTAATAACTGTATATTTTAGCCGACTGTTATATCATCAGCCAGTTTTTAATTAATTGAAATTATTAATTTGAAGCAGGTAATCTTTTGCGGGTGACCCTCTCCAAAAGAATCAGCTGTTGATGATCAATTCTAGTCAAAATAGAACGAAAAAAAAAAAAAAAAGCTGTAACCTTTAAAGCTTGTAACATTAGATTTTACTCGTTAAGTGAAAACTTCACTTTCAACTTTTTCTTTCGCGTGTACCTAATACATTACTGTTTATTATAATAAAGTTGTCCTTAATATTGAATGACAGGTGAACAACCTTTAGTCCTTGAATTTAGGTCACTACTTAAACGACTAGGTCACTATACAACGCGCGTGAACTTGTAAAAAGTTTCACTCTCTCCGTTTTTTTTTTTTTATACGGTATATATTTTATTTTTAGAATTGTAAAATTTATCAACCTCATTTCAATTTTATTCGCGTAACCGGACTTGCTGAAATAATCGAAAAAGCTATATTGTTTTCTGATGTCACTTTATCTAATTTCGATTGTGGATATTGACGAAAATACTTTCATCGATCAAAACCACTCGTCATCATCAAATCACACATTACCAAATGTAAACATTTTGAATAATTATTACATCAGGAACATTTTACAAGGAAAAACGTCACACTCATGTGTGTATAATTATGTGCTCTTGACTTTTACGAGTGTTCTTAATTTTGATTGAAAACGTGTGTAAGAAATGGACATTTCGTAGTACAGTGCGGTACATCTATTACGAGCAGTACTCAGTACAGCAATGCTCAATGTACATTATCTCCAGTAGGCTACATAAAGTTGGTGAACAAGTTTTTGGAATCTTACATTGGAACGGTATGTGAGACATTCATGTTCCATAATTTTTAAGTTCGTTTTTATTACTTATTTACGGTGTATTTGTTTTTAGTTTATGTTAGTTCTTGAAGTGGTTAGGAGTGCATGTCTGTGCATGTGCAGTTACTGAAAAGTTAAATTTTATTTTAATTAACCCGAATTCTATTTAAAGTTCGTAGAACCAAAGCGATAAGTTCAATTATCTCTTTTTTTCTTTATGGATAGTTTAGTGATCGGAGCTCTTAATTCATGACTCACTATTAAACTTTTCTCACTCTTTGTTTTAATCTTGAGATTGTAATATTCAAGGACGGTCAGTGAACTTTTAATAAGCAATTTGTTTGAATTGGTTCTTGCGTTTTGATCCTGGTTCTAGGAACATGCGGGGAATACAAAGAGCCTCGAGAGGCCAAAATGTTACCCCCTGTATCAAATTGAGATGAGCACCCACTTATCAACAAAACAATGTTAAAAATGTACTGTTTTATCTTGAGCACCAAACACGATATCAAAAATTTAAAATTAGACCTCGTTTACTTCTAATGAGAAATTTATTCTTAGTAATTATTATTTTTTTAATACGCCAATTTTCGAGTACGCAGTATTATTATTGTAATAATGTTTAATATTCCATTCAACTAATTTGTTATTTTTTAAGATAAGATTTTATTGCAAATTCTGCAAAAATATGCAGGGATTTTCCATTCGATAATAATAGCTTAAACGGGTTTACTATTGAGTTACATAATAGTTTAGAGTGTACCATTTACAACGTCATCCAACGTGTTAATGCATACAATTATAATGAGGCAATTTTAATTTTAAATTTTTTTAAATGAGCGTTCGTATCTCTTGCATTGGAAAAGTATGGAAGAAATTGACACTTTCTATTATGCAGGTTTGTAGAGAGGCTTGAAGTTCACAACTACATGTACAATAATTTATTATTATAATGAGCTAAAAATCATTTTGAGGTTTTTCAACATTGGTAAGGATGAAACTTAACTTCCGTTTTCGTTTGAAAAAACAGGACTAAGATGTTGGATGGCATTTTAAAACTTTATTTCCAAACCTGTGGACAGTATTGTTAGTGTCCATTTCTTACATACTTTTTCAAAGTAAGATACAGTCGCCAACAATTGAAAGATGCTGTGATACATTTCAAAACTTTCTCTACAAAACTCTATTTAGCCTACTGAGTGTCTGCGTACAGTATATCTTAGTTACTTTTCGAATAAAACAATTCTGAATATAAATTTGTAATAGATTTGAATGTTATATATTTTTTTTAATTATTTACTGTTTGTGAGAGGTTAACGTACTTTTTTTATTTATTTATTTATTATAAAAAAAAGTGATTCACCCAATGCAAAGTTTACCCTGTCTAGTCGCCGTTACTATTGAATTCGTTAGTGTGGAGTTCATTGATTACAGATTACAGTTAAATAGAATTACGAGTAGCCTACCGATTTAAAATTTTTAAGTTCGACGGTTTTTTTAGTGACAAGAGTGAAAACCTCGGACTTGATTATTAACCTTGAGTGGGACTGTTGACCCTGCTTTGATAGAATTGCGCGTTAGAAGGCCGACGCTAGGATCACTGACTTCGTTCAAGGAGTTTAACAGCGAACCCGGAACCTTCAGTGGGGTTTTGCCAGGAATACTGTATTATTATAAAGTCAAGGTTGATCGAGTTTAGGGAGAATGTCGATACAACGAAATCAAGGGAAGATTTTGTCACCGAAAGTTCGTTTTATCGAAATTTCTCCACGAAGGAATAATAATTGTATTAAATTACAGTATACGATGAAAAGTTAATTTTGAATTACAAATACCGTAATCAAAGTTCGATGTATTTAACTGATCAACGTTCGTTATATTGATATAAATTTTGTGGAACTAAAAATATTTAAAAAAAAAAAATTAATTTTGTTAATTCAAAATTTGTACTCATCTTAGAGATTTTGTGGGTAAGCTTTTTGCCCTCGTCCTTATGCTCAAGTTCACTCCTTATGTTGCTATAGAATTTGAAATTTATTAAATATTCATTTACATCAATGCAACAATAAATTCCAAATTTCAAACTCTGATAACATAGAAGTAGACTTAAGCATAAGAACGACAAAACAAAAAATTTAACCGCAAAATCTCTAATTACAACTTTATCAACTATCCTCCAAACGACATGCTGGTTACTGGTAGTAAGGTTTCACGGCTTTCCAAACTTCTTTTGACAAAACGTTGAACAACCCATTCAAGTTGGTTAAGGAGCAGTGCTGCAGTAATTAGGAAGTGAAGAGGTTATTTCAGCCAAAGAAGAATCCTTTTCTTTTATTCGATTTTACCTTTTAAAGTTTTTTAAACAAAAGAGTAACAGTTATTCGCTACTCGTACACTCTTTTAATTTGGGTTTGTCTATTGTACTGTATCTTACTTTACCGTATCTTATTTTTTTTGTTGTTCTTAAAGTTGATGGATTGATTTCAAAGGATAGCGCTTTTCGTTAATCTGAACTCGTAACTTTTTTCTATAAGCTCACCAGTCTTTTTTTAGACTGCTTTCTTTCGGGCAAGTTTTAATAAGCATAAATTATCCAAACTTTAAACAATACCCAGTAAAGTTGCCCTAGCAGGTGCGACCAATCCATGGGATAGGTAAAATTGACAAATAGGGCCAAAAGGTTACTACCGGTACTGTATATTGAAAATACTTCGGGCATCGCCATATGATTTGCGACTGCAATTATTGGCTTTGACCCATCCTTGAAGCTCGTGCTGTAGCGCAATAAAACGGTTAGGACCAATTCCGGGTGTCCTTTTGACCATTAACCTTTACTTGAAAAAAATTAATGTTTTAATTAAACTCCTATGTAGCAAATATGGTTTACACCCAATGCTTTACCTGTAATATTTTTTAACACGTGCAATCATGATTGGTGTGACTGTAACATTGAGACAGTTTGAGCTTTTGGTTTGGTTCAGGGAGCCACCTCCCACAAAAATTAAGAAAAATTTAGTTTAAAAAAAAAACTCGTTTCAAAAAAAATAAAAATTTGTCACTGTATTCCTTAAAAATTTTTTGCCAATTGCAGGCTGGGGACTTTTTATTCCTTTATTATTTTGACCTTTTCTTTTCTTAACCTGTCTCTAATACATACTGTAGGCAAATTCATATAAGTTCCCAAAAAGAGGAGGGGGGATTATTGTTTAGCCGGGCTTATTGTTTCTTTTTCCGTCCTGGTTAATGATTGGATTAGTGAATGAATATGTCGCGGCTGGCAAATTTATAATTCAAGATTAAGTGATTTATTATTGATTTAAAATTTTGGTCGGGCAGTAAAAAAGATTTTTATAATACAGTAGGCCTATACAATATCAAACAAGAATTTGCTTTTGACCACAGGGTTTAACAAAACTGAGATTAGAGTTAAACGAGGATTATAGTTGGTGACTGAATTTTTTAATCGAGATTAAGAGATTTATTCCTGATTTAAACTTAATTTTAATTGCAATACAATTTTTACTAAGTGAAATAAAACTTCTTACAACGAGAATTTTCAACAACTTTTTTCTAGAACAAGATCGAAACTTCAACGACTTTTAATGTTAAGTCTTACCGTATTATATTTCGGAATCGGATAAGCTTATAACAGAAATTATATTTTGAATTTCTTAACCGAGATCAATAGTTCTACTATTGATTTAAAAGGCAATAAAACTTTTTTTTTATTTTATTGTTGTACGGGATTAATTTTATTAAACAAGAATAATGTCATAGAACTCAAATTTCTAATCTACGTGCTGTCATATAAGGCTTAGATTTGGGATCAGCCAAACGATTGTTAATAAACGAGATTAAATTTTCTCAAACTAAATGGTTAGCAATACAAAATCAAAACCTAAAGGATTTTTTTTTTGTTTTTTTTTAAAAATAGCTCACATCAATCTTTTTATTTTATTTCAACCTTTATTTTAATTTAATTTGAGGTGGTCTTCAACTGAACGTGATCTTGCGTAGAGATTTTACTGAAATTATTTAACTCAATTTTTTTTTTTTAATTTTTAATCCATGTACAGTGTAGGCCTACATGTATTTGTTTTGGTGGCAACAACACTATTATTAGTAACATAATTCACTGTGATACGTGGATTAATTAAATAAAACTAGATCGCTGGTTTTGCTAACCCTATCATGAATAAACCTTGAAAATCAAAGCTATAAAATTTAAAAGTCTTAAAATTTGAAAACAAAAAATGAAAATTTTATTATAGATTTTTAATAGTGATAAACTCCAAAATATAAAGATTTAAATTATAATTTAACAAGACATACAGTTAATTCATATTTAAGTTGCTTTACAATAATAATAAAAAAGTAAATTATAATAATATTATAGCTATTGTTTTAAGTATTCGTTGTTGCTGTTGAGATTCATTCCCATTGAGGATATCGTCTGCTTTTAAACGGATTCACAAATCTAGGAAGTGAAATTCGGCCGTAAATTCGAGAATAGATATGATTCGGATCGTTCGAGTGCGATGTCATCTTAGCAGCTTCTTCTTTTCTATATCTATATTCACCTAATTATTTAAATAATATTTATTAATTAATAGCTGTGTGTTATCCTATATTTTCAAGAAGGGAGAGAAAAAACATTAATCAACGTAAATCTGGTTAACGAGATTAATAAAAGAATGTAGTGCGAACGTAGTGACGTGCGCAAGAGGGTGTACTGTACCAAAATAGCCACAACAACTTTATCATAGCTTCGAAAGCTATTATATTTTTTTAGCTAATTTTTTTTTTATATTTAACATTTAGTGAATGTTTGAGGCATTTTTTTTTATGGTGATGGAGGTTATAGTGCGAGCTTGGAGGAAATGTTTTTGTGTGTTTAATTTCTTCTTTGAAAGTTTAATGAGTGTTGTATGAACTTAAGCTGGGAGAGTTACCTGTTAGTTTATTGATTGTTTGATTGTGTTGTTTTATTTATTTATTATTATTGTTATTTTTTTTTTTTTGGAATTTTGATGGTTTTTTTTTTTTTTGTTTTTTAACTTTTTGTTATTTTTTAATAATTTTTTTTTATTTATTTTCGCAAGTTCAGAAAGAGTTTTTGAGCTTTCAAAAGAGGTTTATTAAATGTTGCATAAAAGGTATTGGTCAGTTATGTTATTTAGTGATTGATTGTTGGATTTTTTTAAAATTATTTTTGATGGTCTTTTTTTTTTTTTTCAAGTTAAATGACTGTAAGTCAAAAAAAAGTTTAAAAAAAAAAAAAAATTGAGTGAGTATGTGGTGAGGTTTAGCGAGTGTTTTTATTTTTGAATTGTAGTTCACGAAGTGGTTTTTTTTTTAAATTTACGAATGTATTTGTTTACAAGTGTCCAGTGCGTATGTTTGCAGAACACCCACCGTAATAATCATTGTACGTCACTAAGTAAACGACACAAACATTAAACAAAAATTTAATTGAAAGAAACGAAAAACAGATCAAACTTGCAAATTAAAATGTAAGAAAAAGAGACACACTTAAGAAAGGAAAACATCACACTTAAAGAAAAGAGACAACACACTTATAGATTTTTTTTTTTTTTTTTTGGACAGAGATAGGCTTACCAATCGATTTGTTTAGTGAGAAGGGGTTAAAGTGTTGGCCATGACTTAGGTTATCTGGGTTTGATATCCCACAAGTTTTCCCATTCTGAATCTGAACAGGGAAAATATAAATTCGTAATTAGAACGACAATTAAAAAAGTTTCGAGACAAAATGCAAAAGGGAAAATAATAATAATAATAAAAAAGATTTGGAAGAAAAAAAAACGAATTTCAAGGGAACATTATTAAAGTTCCATTATTCAAATTTCGTTCTTACCCAATTGCGCTTTCGAACTATAAATGGGTTCGTGAGAAGATGAGTATCGATCCCCTTTACTGTGTTTGGGCTGTTGAGAGTATCCTGGATGTAAGTGAGGAGGAGGGTGATTGGGCAGAGGAGGGGCGGATCCGGTAGCAGCAGCGGGTGACTTAGGTCCACTACTACCCACCATCCAATTCTTGACGTAAATGGGCTCGGGAGAGAAGGCGGAACTGGAGGAAGGGCTAAGCGCGGAAGGAGCGGCTTTCGATCCCCCTCCTCCTCGAGAAGCGAAATTTGGAGTATGGGCTTTCATGCCGCAGTAGTAAGGGTCATCTGAAATGCATATTCAAATTAATTCAATTAGCGTTTTAAAACTGTTTAGTTTTTTAAAAAGTTTGATGAATGTTTTTAAGTGGAGTTTTGCGAAGGAAATATGAAAAGTACCCATATAATTGGAAGCTTTTTTTCTGGAACTTTGAAGATGCGGAATGCGGAACTTGTTTTCGTTCATCACTTCGTCGTAATCTGGTTTAGGAGTGGGGAACTTGGACATGGCTGTGTCTCTGGGAGGAAGTTTAGGCGGCTGGTCACTTCCGACCCCTCTTCGATCTCTCGAGGCTCCGCTACTGCCACTTCCGGGCACGCTGTAAGGGTCCTCGTCCAATCTACTCCTTCCGCCTCCGCCTTCGTGCGAGAATACACGTCCCACTTAAGTTTAGGAAATGAAATTAATATTATTGAAGACGATTTAAGAATAATTATGTTGGGAGTGTAGGCTACCTGGAGGGAGTTTACTTTTGAGCATGTCCATAGCTACTATGTTGACTATCATGACCCAACACGGACAGTCTAATAGGTCAGTGTCATTTCGGACGAAAGCCACTACTGAAATGCATTGGATTTCTAATTTTCTCCGATCTGGATACGATCTTTTTAGCTCCCTGGATACGTTCTGCTGGAACTTCTTCATGTCGAAAAGCTAAATGAAGGAATAAAACAACGTGTTATTTTACATTCCACATAATTCTTACAGATTAGATTGCATAAAGCCACAGCTAATTGTAATAAAATAGCCTACTAATAATAGCACCACCAACTTAAAAATAAATCTTCTTTATACAAGTATAAGTAAACTCCAATAAATACTTTTATGGCTCTAATAAAAATTCATCCCTAATAAAAATTCATCCCTAATGAAGATTCTCTAAAATCTTAAAATCCTCATTATATTACAAAAATAGCTCCTTTGATCCAAATAATGATTAATTTCACTTATAACCTTTTACGAAATCCCGATCATAACTTTCTAAGTTTCAATAAGCACTCGCTAGATCCCGTTTAACACTCACCAAATCTCGATAAACATTTATTAAACTCTGTTAAACACCTACTAAACCCCGATAAGCATTCACTAAATTTTGCTAGGCACTATCTAATTCCTGAAAAACATTCTAAACTCTGTTCTAAATATCTAAAATATTCAATATACCGCGATTATGGCTGATAATATGTAAGAAGTTTATAAATTCTTAAACATTTATTAACCACTTTTTAAGCTAATTAATATTTATTAATTACCGGTACTAAATAAATTCTAAAAAAAAAATTAAAGAAATAAAAACTTACAAAAGATTGAAATATTCACTACACTTTTTAAAATAAACATTTACAGTACCGGTACTATTCTCTGTTGACTTTTCAAATGCCATTATTTAACATTTATTTTGGCAAGAACACTCACTAGTTTTTGTTAGCCACTCCTCAAACTCTTCTCTGCATTCACTTAACACTCCTTAATTTATAATAAAAAATTGCTTACCATAGCCTATAATAAACATTCTCTAAATCGTTTTTAAGGCTTAATAAACTCAGTAAACACTCATTAAGCTACAAGTATAATAAAATTTTACTAAATAATCAATCAAAACAAAAAAAAAAAAAATACGTTTAATACATTTTAAAAGATTTAAGTTAATTTTAATACCACTTACTAAATTGTAATCTAGCTTGTAATGAACACCTACTACAAAAAAGAAATGTTTACATCATTTTACACACATTGTGTTTGTATCTTTTTGGGACTATCTGAACAGTTAATTAAAATTTGCCATTATTAATCAAAATTCAATTACTAAGATCAAATAAAGGCGCGCACTTATTATGTACAAAAACTCCTTTTTTGATTAATCGTTTGAAGCAACCTCATTCTAAAAATTGAATTTTAGTCATCTACTAAGTAACTAAGGTTATAATTGAGGGTTTGGCTTAAACGCTACTCCTACGTCTATGGCTTTACTAAACCTAATTAAATGTACAAATGAATTTAATTTGAGCTGCGTTGGTTAAGGTTTTACTTTGACTGGTTTCTCGGGTTCAAGTGCTCCGTTGGCTAACTTCAGGGCTTCCGTAGAAAAGCTGTTGTTTTCATCCGCTCCCACAGCGTCTTTTAGATACACATTGGCTCGGCTCACTCGCTTGATTAAAATGTTTCCGGCGTCGTCCATCTTGATCTTAACTCCCTACAACGCACAAAACTAATCATTACTATCATCACACTAATAACAAACAACTCATTTTAGTGTCATTTAATCACGCATTTTAGGGGAATTAATTGAAAACCGATAGGTAATTTTTTAAGTTTTTTGGTTGTGTGTGTTTAGTGATTTTATTTTATGATTTTTTAGTCCCACTGTACGGTATACTTTTTAAGTTTAGTGTAGTTTTTCTGCGTTTAGTAATACAGTTTATCTTGATTTTTATCGACATGGTTTTTTCCAAAGATTAGTAAGTGTTCTATTATAGTGTATTGAGTAACTTAGTGCGGTTTAGAATGAGACGCTTACGTCACTGATTGTGTAAATTGAGCAGATAAAAGTAACGGAATTAGTCCACTAATTAAATATTAGGTAAGATTTTAGTCGTGGCTCGTGCCTTTTTTTTTTTTTTTTTTAAGAGGGGGTGTATCTTAAATAAGCGTAATTAGTGCGAGGTAAGTTGAAAGAACTTAGGTGAGAATTCATATTGTTATTGCTAATGTTGAGTGACCTATTTTCTTGTTTGAAGAATGTTGAGGTAGAAACAGGTCAAGCGAGTCGTCTTAATATTAAAAACCGGCTCTTTTTTTTCTCCTTTACAACCTCATTTCTCTTATCTTATAACACTCAGTCGTCAGTATAACGAAATTTATCTTAAATGAAAGTAGTATGCGGCTATTATATTAATTATCGTAAGTCTGGCTACAAGGATTTCGTTTTTGCGAAGACAATTATTATGACGGTTACCAAGAAAGTTCCAGTAAAACGAAATTTTTATGATAGTTTCTGTGTTCAAGTTTGTCTTCAACAATTTCGTTTTTACGAGTAAAATATATTATATTATGGTACCGGTAGTTACAAAAATTTCTTTTGTACCACCGAAATTATTTTTCGCCAAAATATTTTCAGTATAACGAAATTTTTCCCAAATGAAGGCATTACAGGTTTTAATGTTTATTTTGCAAGCTAAAAATTCGTTTGTTGGAAGAAAAATATTAATGTTACTGCAAAATTTTTAGTTCTATATATTTTTGAGATTAACGAATTTCTGTAGTTTGACGAAATTCATCTTAACTGAAATTATTGTAGATTGCTGCGCATGTACGGTATTTTAAATTTGAATGCAAAAGTTTTGCTTAGCCTATTGTATTGTTTATACGTATTTTGTATTATTTTTGGCTACAATATGTTTGTCTTCGGGGAAAAAAAATACGATCTTTACCGCAAAATTCCTTGTAGGCTACAACGACATTTTCAATAACACTTTATCTTAAATGAAAACATTAAATGTTTTTGTTTTTAGACTAAAATATGATCGTTACCGGTAAGAAAATTTTAGGTAAAACTAAATTTTTTTCCCCTACAACGAAATTTCACCTTAAATGAAAATATTTCGGGTTTATAATAATGTTAAGTGTGGCAAGTGTTTACGCAAATTAGTTGTAGGGCCTACGTTGTTTATGTGGATTGTTGCAGATAAAGTTCCAGTAAAACGAAATTCTTTATTAACTTTAGTGTTTAGTAGTTTGTTTAAGTTTGACTACAAAAATTTAGTTTTTGGAAAAATAAAATTATCGTGAAATTTATCGTAAGAGTATAACGAAAATTTTGTTTTTGACGAAGGAGTTTGAAGGCTACTTTTTTGTTATTTGGAGGAAATCAGTATGATCAGTATAACGAAATTTTTCAAGAGTTTAGTGAAATGCCATATAAATGTAATGTAATTTCGTTGTAACGAATAATGCGTTATATAAAAGTTTTTTTTTTTAACACTGAATACAGTCCTAGCAAAATTAATTTATCAGTTTAACGAAATTCTCAGTACAACGAACTCTGAAAGTTCGTTATATCGAGGTCTCGTGTATGAGGCTTACATGTCCAATGTGTTTCTTGGCCTCTTCGGTTTTTCCATCTCTTAGAGGGTTGTCGAAACCCAACAGACCTATTCTGTAACAGCGATGAGAGTGATTTACGAGTGAGCCCATAATCTTGAAATCAACTACTAGTTACCTGTATCCGTCAAAGCCTTCGTCGGAGCCGTTGATAGTGAGTACAGGGGCTCGTGCGTAAGCCTTGGCGATGCGCCGGTTCTTCTCGAAGCAAATCACCTTTGCCCAGATCTCGTCGTCGATTTGATTCCACTTTTCCAAAACTTCCTGCACGTGGTCCTAGTTACACAAATAATATTGATTTAAAAAAAATATCGATCGGCCCTAGTACACCTACTGTACACCACTCACTGAACCTTAAAAACACTCATTGTACTCGAACAAAAATCAATAAATTAATAAAGCTAATGTTAGAAAACGTTCAATACAGTTGCAACAACTAGATAAAGTCACTAAAATTAAACAGAAGTTACTAAAAGCAAAACAGAAGTTACTAAAAGCAAAACAGAAGTTACTAAAAGCAAAACAGAAGTTACTAAAAGCAAGACATTTAAGTTACTAAAAGCAAAACAAATCAAAAGAAAGGCTAATAAAATCATAATAAAGGTTATCAAATTCAACATAAAGGTTTGTAAACTCAAAATAACGGCTAACTATACACTAAGATCCCCACTGTTCTCTGCACTAGAAACAAACTTAAATGACACTAATCTCCAAAAACAGGTGCTAGACAAGAAACACGTTTTTTAATAATAAAAAATTGTTGCTCAGAAATCACATAGAAGTTAATGTTGATGAAACTATAAACAATAAGAAAAGGTTATTTACTATAAACAACCAACAATCGTTCAACTAAAAATAACAATCTAAACAGCGTTGAAATTCAAGTATAAAAGTTTAACTAAACCACAAATTAGCTACCGGCACTAAATCTCGAAAAATATTCATTCCATTTTAAAGCATGCACTAAGAAGAAGAAAGCTGTTACCTAAAACACATTCACTAAACAGAAAATAATTATATTTTTTAAACACTCAAAATAATCATAATTCACAAACAAGTGACGAAACATGATAATAAAGCGCTAAACACAGATACAACTAGTCTCGAAATGCAAAAAATTAGTAAACATAAAATGTTTGGGGATTTAGTCTCATTTGGCGCCTTTAAAAAAAACTTTGCGAGGCACCAAAAAATATCAATTAACTTCAAACCAACTCCCTGAAAAGTAAACAGTAGCCGTAATTTTAATTAAAACGAGGCCTAAGAATTTTATTTGTAGAGATTATTATTTCGGTGGTGAGTTTAGGGCGTGACTGGTGCGCATGCGCTACCAATTGATTATTTACGCAAAACTACAAGAAATATTGTCTCTATAAAGAATAAAGTAAAGTTTGTTCTGAATTTAAACAATGAGAAAAGTGATTGAATATATTTAGTGTTGGAATGCGAACGAGTATACGCATGGTTAATCAGGACATTATCCTACTGCCGCTTGCAACACCCTTCCACGCACTTCCGGTTGCGTTATCTATTTTAATATAAAATCATTTTTTTTCTTTACTATTAAAATGGGTTAAGAAAAAAAAAAGAGGTAAAGCAATTGATCGCAATAACGAAATCACATTCAAAAGTAAATTTTAGGTTCAAGACCACTCAAACAAATACTAAACAAACCGCACTCACTTAATGTTAGAAATTGTTAACACTATTTTTTTTTTTTTCAGTTTCAATTACTGTATTAGCCAATTAAATATTATTTTATTTTTATTTTTTAGTATGAGCTTAACTTTCATTCATTGAATAGTTTAGTCGGAAACACTTTGTTTCGCAACTTTCTTATTTAAATTTGTTGAATTTTTAATTAAGTTAACTAAAATAAACATTTATTTAGTCGCATTTGTTTTTTACAGAAGTGACACATTTTTACTAAGGAATAAATTAATCTTAATAAATAAAATTTACATTCTGGTTTTTCAGTTCTGATTGCTTTTTTTTTTGCGTTTATAGCGCGATTTGTAATTTTTTTTTTAAAAGTTTGAATAGCTTTTATGCATTTCAGGTTTAAGTGACGGTTTGTTTGTTTGTTATATATTTCTAGATTCAGGCAATGCTTTAGAAGTTTAAAGACTGTTTTATGCGTTATTTCAGTCTTTCTACCGTACATAGATTTTAGTGCATATTTTTTTAACATTGAGTGACTGTTGTTCAAGGTTTGGTGATTGCTTTAGTCAGGGGCGGATTAACCACTCTTGGGGCCCTAGGCAAAAATATTTTCCGGGCCCCTAGTGCCATTTTTAGGTATATTGCGCCCTGATGCAAAAATGAATTTTTCGCCCCTCTATAAAAAAAGTATCAGTATGTTATATAAT
>JAQGAZ010001631.1:0-26418 GCA_034692225.1 Polydesmus complanatus
CTATTAGAAGACTTTTCCAATATTAAAAATACGATCCAATAAGATTTTTGCATCGTAAACAAAGCCAATTGAAATACTGTAATAATAAAAAAATTTTATTTGTTTCTCCAAAATAATGTTCCGAATTTACGGTAATTTTTGTTTTAAATATCCGGCAACAAAAAAATAAGAAAATATCAATCACAAAAATACCGAGATTTTTGTTGAAATTTTCGTCGTAAATATTCGTGATTTCCTGGAAGTTTTCTACCTAAATTCATTTATTAGCTGTGATTTAAGGATATGTACAAAAAAAAAAAAAATGTAGAAGCAAAGCGGAAACAAGTTATCTCTAGTCATTTATCAAAAATTTGAGTGCTGCACTGCGCATTAAATGACGGTAAAAATATCGCTTACCGTAGAAATTTGCTAAATTTTCTCTCGCCGAAAAAAAAAATCATATAAATTTCAAGTTCAAAATGATTAGCTTGAGTATGTAAACACCATCATTATTACATAACCAGGCAAAATAAAGCTATGGCGCGCAAAATCGCACGCGGTGCAAAGCTTAACTATTACAATAGCTGACGACCCACCGACAGCTATTAAGTAAAAAAAATAAAAAATATATATACCGTACATTTTTTTTTTTTTTTTGAGAAAGAATCTCATAATAGAAAACGACTATTAATCACTACACAGATGTGTCATCACCGCATGCGCACGTACACAGGCGCATATATATATACACATAAGGCGCAAGGTGGCGACACAATTCTGATCTCTCTGTCCTCCAAAATAATGACACGGATAAATTTTTTTTTAAAAGGCGCAAAAATAAAATAGCTCGCTCGGTCGATCAATTCACAATGGGATGTTCCTCTGTGCTCTCGACGCTTAACGAGACAGTCTGATCTAGCTGCTGCTGGTCGTATAACTTTATTCTACTAACGTCATTGCACGCGGGGGTTGTTGGAACACACGCGTAGGAGGAAGATCCTTCTCCCCCGCCTGGTACTGTCATGAATATCGAATAAATATTTTTCGGACACCGGTTCATCGTCTACGCTTATTGAACAAGAGTTATCATGGCGATGAAATCTCAATTAGGAAGTAGAAGCAGTGATGAATAAAGAGGACGAGAGAGTGAGACAGAGTGAGTGAGAGAAATGAGAGTAGAAGAAGTAAAAAAAAAAAAAAAAGAGCAATTCGAAACGGTTGAGTCGAAACAGTTAAATGTCGATAAAGCGAATTTCAACAAGAATGGCGATATATATAGCCTATTTTTTTTGTAGTAAATAAAATTGGATGTGTATTTGTACTTTGAAAAAAACGTTCTGTATCGGTATAAAAAAACAAACTCAAAATAGAATCACTTACCACACAAAAACTATCATTAAATTTCAAAAACAACTGTAGAAATCGAAAAAATTAGCTTGATTATTATACTCAGAAAGCCTCATTTAGCTGTTAGTTTATTTAACAATAAATAAAAAGCTTAACTCTTGAGAACCCTTATTAAACTTCAAAAAACAAACACCAAACTACAAAATGTAGTTCTTAAAAACAAAACAAAAATTCAAAATACAATACTACAACAAAAATAGAATACTGTAACTACGAGTAATACCGTACGTGTTTTTTTAAAGCATTTTTCGCTATATTGATCACATATTTTCCACTATAAAATATTTATCATTAAACTGCAAAATTTCGTTACCTGTAAATATTAACTTTTGGTACTGTTCTGTTTGGTGGCAGCCGCGCGTAAAATATAAATTAATCGACAACATCGCCATTCAATAATCGATTAGCTTCCAAATTTCAATAGAAGTTTATATTTTTATATGTGAATCGAGTTTATCGATTAATTTAGATTTTACCTATCTTTTTTTATCGGTATATTCGAGAAAGTCAATATTTACTTTGCTAGTTTCAAAAAAGAGCCAAAATACAGTTCTTAAAACCACAAAAAAATTCCTAATCTCAAACTTCGTACATTAAAATTGCTATACAAATCCGTACGATTTCAATTTAAAAGCTGTAACTTTTTAATAATAATTATTAAAATCAAAAAATATTTTTCGTTATATCAAAAACTGTTTCGTTCTACCGACATTGAACCGCGGAGATGTAAGGAACAGGCTGTGTAGCAACAGCCAAAATGAATGAAATATGGGCACGACATAGCCAGTACCCGAAAAACGTAGACACATACCCCGAAAAGTATACACGTACCGCGTATATATAGGAAAAAGAAGAGAAGTGGAGCTTGGCTCAGACTGTTTCCCATTTTGATTAATAGTCGATCAGAGTGACACGTTGAGATAGTAGAAGAGAGTGAAGAAAACACACACATGCGCGCGCACACACATAACCAAAACCGTTTCTTCTCGGGGTATTATATTTATACACGTTCGTTGGCGGTGCTAACGCTAAAAATACCCCCGCAACTTTGATGTACTTATTTTCTAACCGAAATTGAACTACACCTCTTCAATGGTCACACAGGAAATTGGATTTGTATACCTATATACTCACTAATGATATAGGCTGTCATCCTATCCTGCCGCGCGTGAAGGGGGAGAGGGGTGGGTGGGGGAGCGATTGCGGCAGAGTGTGGAGAGAGAGAGACACAAACATATACAAAAAAAAAAAATGCGTTAAATACGCTCGTAAAGATATAATGTAATGATTATTATATGCTGTTAGATACAAATAGTATCACTTGACGCTTCTCATTACTTATTTCAACGCCATTCCTACTCCTCAGCCCCGTATAGAAAACGCTTCGAGTAAAGTTGCGGAGGAAGACAAAAAAAAAAATCTATACCGTAGTTAATAAGATTTTTATTTAATTTTATTTTGTTTAATATTATATCGTAATAGAATTATTTACGAAAATTGTGCGAAGTCATTATCGTCCAGTTTAAATAACATTTTACGCAACGCTAAAGCAGAACCAATTTTTGTATTTATAATAAATAGTATGGGTACAATTAAAAGTACCGGTATCCGAGATGTAATTTTTATAATTTTTTTTTTTGTTTATTTTTAGCTGTGTTATTCTAATTAATAAACAATAAAAGATTTATTTTAGAATGCTTTAAAATATATGGTAACGGTACTACGGCAAACTCTCCAAATGCTGTTTATTATGCGTATAATTAATATTTTACGGGGAGAAAAAAAGCCAAGAAATGTGTATTTTTCGTATTTTAGGTTAAAGCTTATGCCATCCATAATATCCGAGAATCGGAGGCCACTCATATTCGGTTAATCGGATGATTTATCGTGTATGTATATTACAGTAAAATTAAGATTGGTTTTCAACAAAATTATGTTTTTATATTTTCCCTCATAAATGTTTAAAGTACAGAATTATTTTAATAACTGTAATTTATAATTTTTAAATATTGTAATAATTATAAAAAAAATTTAACACATATTTTTAGGAGAAAAAAAATGTTGATTTAAATTTAAACTTAAAAAAAAAAATTAAATTATTTTTCAGATTAAAAATTCCATTATTTTGTACGGTTTTTAAATAAACGAACAAGAAGTTTATTACTGTATATTGAATTTAAAAGATATTATGTAAAGCGTTGAAAAGTATTACTGTACATGACAATGCTTGTAATACGCACTTGAAATTGAATCGTGACCGCACGAATAATACTCGTAATAATAAATAATAATACTGTAGTCAGTTCGTAATAGAAAATCAAGGTAAAAAAATGTATACCTGAGCAGGTATAAAAAAATAAATTATTTATAGTGAGCGACGAAAAGCAATAATAATTTTTTAAAAAGAAAATTACGAATAGTAGTAAATCTCTCATAAAAGCAGTGAATTATCCGTATTTTATTAACGGATTATTAGTTTTTACGGCATATACCAAAACCAACCCTCCCCGATAATTCAATTTAACGACAATTACGCTAGTCATTATTTTTTTGGGGTTTGGAATATTATTACACCGTTTAGCGTTGTAGAATAAACTGTGTTAAATAGATTTTTGAAACTCTCAATTATTTCGATTAAGAGAAAGATAGACTTATGAAAGAGAGAGAAAGAAAGAAAGTAAGAGAGAAATCCCTATTTATTTTCTAATAATAATTATTTATGATACTTATTATCACAGTAGCGGTCTGTGACTATTATTAACACTAGATAATTATTAATATCCAGGCATCGATCCAGGTTCAAATGCCGTTTAATTATCCCATTATTTTTTCCCTCTCTCTCATTTTTACTAAATAAATATCGTAACCATAATTAATAATAATAAGAATAGCGCATCCGAATCACTAATTAAACAGTCATGTAGGTCATTATTACAACCAGCCGCGCTCGCGCGCATATTGACCCACCGAGTAGACAGCTGTTTGAACGGAATTAGCATAAAAATTCGTTTAAAACAACCAACGCCTAAACGCAACTGGATAATAATAAATAAAAGTATATTTTTACATCAACTTAAACAAACCATAAATTTTAAAGTAAATTTTTTAAAGAAGTTTGTTCTAAAATAAATATATGTCTTGTGTAAAAAAAAAAATACAGATCAGAGATTATCAAATTCATGTACTGTCAACATAAATAAGTCGTCACCAAGAGTATAATATCTAATACAAAATTCGATAACAAAATACAAAAAAAAAAAATAAAAAAAATTCAGATCTAGATCAAAGTCGAAAAAATATTTGAGGGTAAGTGAAGGAGAAGTTGAAAACAGATCCGACAAAATCCCTTCCTCCCCCGCTAAAAAAAAAAAAGTAAAGAAAAATCGGGCACTGGTGTGTAGTGTAAGTTGGAACCGAGAAAAAAAAACTCTCTCTCCGAACCTCAACACTACTGCAGTGATAAAAACGCTTTGGCCGACCAAAAAAAAAAAAAAAGAGATAAATAACTTAAACCAAACTGCTACAACAACAGTGCTGAGCGAAACAATTATATCGGATTTCCCCCCACACACCAATGATCCTAGCTTAAGTACCAGCTAGACATAAACAACTAAATAAATAAATAATAATAAAAAAATAAAAAAAAAAAAACAGAAGAAACGAGCGAAATATTAAACGACGATTATTTCGTACGCGACAACCATCTAAATATAAACCCTCTCCTATCAAAAATTATACAGACTCCGACATAAATAATAACATCGGACAAAAGTCTTTAGGAAAAAAAAAAAAAGATTTCGTGATTCGAGTACCGAAGTACACATGAGACGACTGAATATTATTGTGTATTTCGTGCATACAGATTCTATAAACAAAAATAAAATAGCAGCAACAGCTTACTACGCACATAACACACAACAAACGAGCAAACAACACACGTACACTCTCTCTGTGTATTTATATTATATAGAAAAATATAATAGGCGGAGTCATATGTTTTTAAGTTTTTCTCTCCGCCCGCTTTCTCTCTCTTCTACCGTCGCCGCCATCGAAAAATAAGCAGCCATTTTCATTACACAACATAATACTAAAAAGTATACGCGCGAGGAGAGTTACTATGTGAGCGAGTGAGTGAGACAGAAAAAGAAGATATATAGGTATAGGTGGAGAGCAGCAATGCATCATGCATGTAGCTGGCGCGGCTCTCAGCATAGAAGCTACACACCAGCAGCAGCATCTATCGTGTGTAACGTTGTAACGTAGTAGGATTTTTCGAACGAGAGAGAGAAAATAGTTGGGTAGGCAAACCGTCATCCATCATTTTGTGACGTGCACGGCCGGGGTCAGATTGACGCGCTGTATGTGGCTGGCCACACTCACGTGATATGCTAATTTATGAAGGGGTGGGCGGGGCTAACGAACAGTTAAACGACAACTGGGAAGAAAAATTATTTCCATCCAATTCACCTAAAAATTAATGATCATGAGTTCGTTTTTGGTGAACTCTGGCGGATCGTACTCCGCGGATCCTAAATTTCCGCCGAGTGAAGAATACTCGCAGAATAACTACTTCTCCGGGCAGGACTCCGCCGATTATTATCCGTCGCCCCCGCAGCAGCAGCAGCAACAACAACAACATCATCATCATCATTCTCATCATCAACAACAACAGTACGGATACGCTGGAGGTGGTGTTGGTGGTGGTGGCGGCGGCGGGGTTGGAGCAATCGGTGTCGGCATAAATAACAGCAGCAGCAGCAGCCATCATCACGCGGTACAACAACAACAACAAGCTAACGTGTTAAATTATGGCCGTGAAACAGCCTCGATTATGGGATACACAAATCATGTTAGTAATGGCAGTAGTAGTGGCAGCGTGGTTGCTGCGAACAACGGATATTATCACCACCAGCAGCAGCAGCAACAACATCCTCATTCTTTACATCATCATGCGACATCGGTGGTGGCTACTGCGGTGGTGCCCCAGGTCCAAGGACCCTGCGGACCCATTCCGAACGGTGACAATCTTCATCAAACTTCGTCGCCAACTAACAACCCCGCTACTACTGGTTTAGTAGTAGTGACTGCTAATAATGTAGGTCCAGGTGGTCCTCATCACGGTGGTCACGTGCCCAACGTCGTTGGCGGCGGCGGACATCAACAACAACAACCACCACCACCTGTGCCCGCGCAACATCATCAACAACAAACTCATCTGCAACATCATCTGGTTTCTACTCATCTTCATCAACAACAACAACAGCAACAAAATCGGCTTTCACAATGTCGATCTCCGGTCTCTTCATCGTCGCCTCCATCCGGAAGCCTATCTGCCGTTATCGGGATGATGGGGAACAACAACAACAACAACAATTCTGCCGTCGCCGTTCAAGCTCATAACAATAACAGCGCGTCGAGTAGCATCGATTTGAACCAGCAACAAAACTCGCCGCTCACCCCCAATTCGTCCTGCTCGCAAATGATTCAATCACCTAGTCCCGACGACGATCAGTCCTCTTCGGCACATCCCGTTATTTACCCGTGGATGAAGAAGAACCATTTGAATTCAGGTAGGAGAGAAAAATAAAATTAATAATAATAATAGGTTCATCAAGATTTTTTTTTTTTATTATTGATAATAATAAATCAAGACCTTTCTTCTAACACACCGTAAAAACCGCTGACAAAAAAAAAAAAATTCAAGGTTCGAGCAGCGTTACATAAAACAGATTTCCACAATAAATTACGACGACCCTCCATTTTTTTTATCGATTGAAGAAAAGAAAAAAATAAAAGGGTTACAAATCAAGTAACGGTAATGTTTATGTTTCCAACGTCACCATTATAATTTATTACCGACAATTTAACCACACAAATATCTTTATAACGAGAGCTACTTAATATATAGTGAGAGAGATTAATTTGGTTATTTATTAAACCACTTATTCGTTTACACGATGACGGACAAAAAAATATATAAATAATCCATAAAATTTTATGGTCTCATAAAAATCAACTTTTCTTGATAACCACTCTTCCTCCTCCTCCGCTCTTCCTCCTCAATCAGCCTTACCCTTAACCAGATTCTACTATGTTTTTACAAGCGTTCGCTATTGACTAAAACCGTGACGCTAATTATTATTACATTACAAACTCTAAAATGATGATTTTAAATCGTCATTTAAATGTTTATTAAACACGAAAGCGAGAGAGAGGAGGGAGGAAAGAAAAAAAAAAAAAAGCGTGATAAGCATAACATTAAGGTTATTCCTAGGCAATAAAATCGATAAACACAGCCATTAAAATACGGTACACATGCTGGCGAACATGGTTGGCGAGAGTGAACATCCCGATCAATATTTATCTAATCCAATACTATATATATATATATTTATAAAATAAGTAATGATTCACCTTAGTCAGGGGTTATTGACGATGCAACGTGGATGTGAACCCCACAGCTCGAACGAACCGTATTCGCCCGGACCAAAAACATGAACCCAGAAAAGAAAAAAAAAAATAGCGTTTACGGTTTAGCGATGAAAGCTGTTTTGAATAAAGTTCACAGCCATAAAACTGAGGGTTAACGAGTGTTTAATGGTGTGGTGGTCTGCGGGTGTAAGTGGGCGACTAGGAGCTGAGGAGTGAGAAAGGGACACGTGTTTAAGAAAAGTCAGAATGGAAACAAGCTTTACGACAGAGCGAAGGAGAGAGAAAATATATAAATCTCAGAAGGATAAATAACAAGCGTAACCATAAATTACATCCGAAAAAAAAAAATTTTTCTTCTTCTCAAGGGCTTCCTCGTAGTATTATTATGTCAGGGCCAACTAAACCTAACATAACCGTAGTTTGCGCTACTTAACAATTTAGTTACTAGTTGTGTCCTGCCACCCACATCTTTTTTTTTTTTGTTGTTTAGCGGGTATTAAAGGAGAATATTATAAACACAAAAATGGCGAGTTAGTAGTTCGCTAAAACTATAAAAAAAAAAAAGGGGTAGAAGGCGAGAGTGAGAGATGAATAAATAAAAAGCACGCGAATGGCATTGTAATACATTATTCACGGCAATAATCGTACATCAACGGGTAAGCCACCGCAAGCGCGACGTAGGTGGCTCGCCGATACTCTCTCTCTCTCTACGCGACAGCAACGCAGCTAAGAAAAAAAAACACTCACGAGAAGAAAAAAAAAATTAGAAAACTATTTTTAACCGAGTGATAAAAACACTGTAAATTTAGCGAATAAAATTATACGGTAGACATCACAAACATTAAATCTGTTTTTTTTTTTTTTGGCGGAAATAATTGACTTAATGTTCCCGATTATACTCGTACTGTAGGCCTACTACATAAATCACTTTATAACTAGAAAAAATTTTTTAAAAATAATTTTGAAAATAATAGTACTACCGGTAGGTAACGTTATTACAGTACAGTATTAACATTTTTTAGGAGCCAGTTATTACGTTTTAAAATTAAATGTTTGGATTTAACCATAGTTTAACTTAATGATTGAGGTGTACAATACATCAAATTAAATCTGTTAAAATGTAAGGAGTACGGGGTTATTTCTGCTTTGCATTTTAAACACTGCATTAAATAAATCGGATTTGAATTGTAATTAAATCATAAATACGTTTCAAAAAAAAAAAAGCCGAATTGAAACGGTATACCATACGAAATCATTGTTAATACAGTACCGGTGTCTAAAATACGTGATCGCACTACCATTTCATTTTATTACTGTACGTAAAAGGACTAAAAATAAATAATTTATTTGGTTTAACTTAGCTAATACATTTTTTGATTTGGTTACAGTAGTTAAAATGACTAATTTAAGCTAGTAGCGCCCGGGCCGTTTCTTAAATAAATTACCAAGGTTTACAGAATAGCTTTTTTTTTTAAAGAAAATTTAATGTCTGCCATTAAGAGTTTGTCTTCTTTAAGGCCCTTAAAACACTTCGTTAAACATTGTGATATCATTTTAGAAACTGAAATAAAATGTGTAAATAAATATGTGTTTGCAATTATATTAAAAAAGCAATTATTCAAAAAAACTAAATAATGACATATCGGAGTAATAATTTTAACGAAGTGTTTTAAGGGCTTAAAAAAAAAAAAAGAGGTGTTACGCAAACTCTTTTTATTATGATTGACCCAACTTAACCTTAACTAAATAGATTCATTAATCTATGTTTACTTCTCAAATTCTTAGAAAAAAATTCTTCCAGTATTTCGCTTTAGAAAAAAAATAAGAATCAGATTGCAAAGGGAAATAGAGGTGGCCCATTATCTTAATATTTATTGCCCATTCGTGAACATTCTAATAAAATGTTTTTTTTTTTTTAAAAAAATGTTTGTTTAAAAATTCGGTAATATAATTATTTTCGTACGGTACCGAAAGAAAATAAACTGGCAAAGACCCAAACACTTTAAAAATACGAGGACGCATATACAGATACAGAATTACCGGTAATTGAGTACATTGTAGAGATTCAAATTCGAAAATAAGACAATTCATAGCTGAATCTAGGAGTAATTAATTAACTTAATAGCGTTCCGATTTAGTTTAGAACTTTGAATTTTACAAATTAACTGCGGCATTATCCATAAATAATACAAATTAACTTTCTTTCGACACGTTCAAACGTTAAAATTTTTGGCGACGAAATTCGAGCAAAAAAACTGGAAAGCAATTATAATTCCATTACTCAATACCGATAATAATAATTACTCGGGCTGTTACAAAGTCAAATCTTATGAGGTCTACCCGTACCCTGTATCTACGGTATTATACCGTATAAGTTGAATATACCTGGGCTGCCAACAAAACAATTTTCCCCGAGCACTTAACGCTGTTACCTAGATTTCGCAAGCGCATCAATGGAGCTCGACTTTTGTGTTAGCACGTTCATAGAAAATGAGACGTTCTTCAAAAAAAAAATAATAATAATAATAAAAAAAAAACAACATTTTTCGTCTGGTGAATGAATTGAGAAATGTGATTTATAGTCTACAAGCCCCTCCTATTTCATACACACACACACACAGGCATTCAGAGTGTCGCTTTTGCGCTTCATACGTAACAACGAGGTTGAACCGTAACGCTAGTGTTGCGTCTACGTCTCTATAATACTAAAGCCCCTTTACGATTTTAATTTATCATCTAGTCACGTGGATATATACATATACATGGGCGCATTTAGATCATAGTAGAAACGAGAATTAATTCATCACCCGGGTACCCACCACCACTAGCACCACACAGCTATTGTGAATTTAAAGCTCGTTCTCGACTATTACAAAACCATTACATATAGTGGATCTTACTACTGTATTTACAGACTTAAAGAAACAAGTTTGACTATTAACCCTCTGCGCTAATTTTATTCTAAAAAACCAAATGTTTTTAGCTACCTAGATCTGTTTTTTCCTACAGAACATTTTTTATTAATGTGTATTAGTAAAGGAAGAAAAAATAATGGAAAGAGGCGCGGTTATATTATAAATTATGCTCGTAGTTTAGCGTTTATTAAGCGATCACCACTGTTCAGCGAGCATTACCACGCTTCAACGGCTATTTAATGACAAAAGACTTATTAGAATGAAAAATGGTCGGGCGAATGAGAGAGAGAAACATTCGAAACTACTTAGTGTAAATTACCTCTCCCAGTGATAACATCATCGTTAACTTCGTCTACTACTACTGTAACTCATTAGCCAAATAATAATTATTATTATTAAAGAGCGAAAGAAAAATTTAATTTTTTTTTCAAATGTTCAGTTCCTCAGTTCTCGTATAACGCGCGGATATTATTACGCGAATTTGTTTATATTACTTTAGAGTTAGGGTTCGTATTTTGTTTGTTTACTCTGATGTGATTTGGCTATATCTTCACCTGTATATTTATTTTTTTTAAAAATCTGTAACCAAAATATAATTAAAAAATTTAACCGTTCTATTAATTAGCATCAAAAATGATAATTTAGAAGACTTTTAATGTGTTTTGTCTAAATGGATTAGGTTATCTGAAAAAACCTTTCCCTTACACATCACGGATTCAACTTTAATGGAGTTTTTTTGTTGTTGATAAAAATCGCTAAATTAGACGCGAATTTTCATCGATTAAACCACTTTAATTCCATTATCAAAAATTTGAATTTCAATATTATTATTATTTTTTTTTTTAATACAAAAAAAAACAATTTGATACACGCTCGGATATAAAATACTTTTGCTGAGCTTCATAAAAAGTTTCGAATATCACTGCAGCGGTTTAAGATTTAAATTTCCATTCGGCAAAAACAAAAAAAAAATAATAATGATACGTAATAAACAACGTTCTGCCCAAACTAATCAAGTCACACGAATCGAGAGAGAGTTATCGAACTTGATTATTAATTACGGTGTTGCCTATAATATCCATCTCGAGAATGTTTTTCAAACGTTTAACTAAGAAGTTGAATCAACTGTAATTATTACGAGCGAAGCTATTAAAAGGTATGTTTATATAAAAATAAAACCCGCGTTGAATTTCGATAATATAATTTTTTTTTTAAAATGAAAAAGAAAAACATGAAATTTCAGGGACTTATCCGATTTTTGCGTCTGATTGCGCGATGACACAACGATACTTCAACACTGAACTCATTTCTGGATCTTGTTAGCTGAAAATGTTAAATGTCAATTTCATAATTTTTTTTTTTTTTCTCTCGCTCGTCCACTCTTATCCTCTCGCACTTTGATTTATGAACTTAGAACCGAACTTTGAGATTTAGGAGTTTTAAAAAAATAAAGAAGAAAAAAAAAAAAATTCTCGGCTAATAATAATACAAAAATCGACCAACTGACAATATTTAATAATCGATAATAAATCCAAAAAAAAAATAGAATTTTTCTAAATTTCATTTTATTTACCAATCTATATAAAAAAAGCTGATTCTTGCCCGCATTTTGAGTGCATTTTAACCGCATTTACTGATATTTAATGAATCGAAAATCGCCCTAAACGAAGACCTTCTCTAAGAATCGGCGATGCAATTATACTGCGCTAAATTTACGGGTACGCAATAAAAATCCGCTAGTTTTCTATCGCGCAAAAATCGATCTTAATAACCGTCATTTTCACCATCTCTTCGGAATCCAAAAAAAAAAAAATAAATCTGCAGTTAACGAGTTTTACTCTTAACACGTTTCGCGAAAACACGCATTAAATTCACTCGGCAACTGCACGCGCAATACACCAACAACAACAACTTCTAGCAATCAAATTGTGTAAGAGAGAGAGAGCGAGAAAAACCACGCTCACGTCTATCTATCGCGGAGTAATTCCGCAACCATTTTTCCCGCAACCCCCTTTGATACAGTACGGCGATAGGAAAAGTGCTGATAGGTTTTGAAGCCCAACAACAAGTATAGGCTTATGGGTTTCCACCACCACCGCAAACGGTAAAGTCTCACTCGGATCTCTCCCAAACCGAGCCAAACACACACACACATAGTACAATCCGAAGTAAGAGAAATAAAAGTGAACGAGAGAGATGTGTGTGTGGAGGGAAGACGCATATTCGAAGCCTGTGGTGAATCAATTGCTGAAAGTGCAGCGGGTGGCGTTAAAGAGCACTACAAGCACCATGATATGCCATTTTAAACATTTGTACATGTACTTGAAAGTCAGTCGATCGCACTCGTCACACGCAGTTGTTGTCATGATGGGCAATTTCATTTTCTACATCTGACACACACGGACACACACACGCATTTCCAGATAACAACAACAACATTAAAAAAAAAAAAAAAAAAAAAGTAGTTTTAGCAAATACTTGGGAGATATACAGATACGTTAATTAAATTCCGCCAAACATCTTTTTCTCCATCACTCTCTCGTTTCGAACATATCAGAGACTGCATGTGTGTGTGTGTGCTTAGATCTTAGAACTGGAGAGAACTTCAAGTCAAGAAAAAAAAAACCAAGCGCATTTCCATTCCCAGCTTGAAACAAAAACTTACTTCCTGATCTCAAACTTCTAATATACAATGTATCAGTGAAACACTCTGGTGAAAAGTGGGAAAGGCTCTCTCTCTCCTGACATTTCAAAAAAAAAAATATTTGTTATGATTTAACATTCGCAAACACGAATTCAAACTCGCTACGATGTCTACGCCTTCGGACAAGTGTAAATAATCTTTGTTTTTTTTCTTTCTTTCTTCACTCTCGTCAACGGCGAAATAATCACTTCTCCCCACCCCCTGCTCCTTTAAAAATTGCAACCAATCCCTCGCTACTCGCGGTCTGACTTTTTTTTGTTTTTGAAAGATTAAAAAAATTTCATATCACTGCGGTTGATACTTCTCCTATTTTTATACAGTACAGTAGTAGAAAAAAAAAATTCGTATTCTTTTCACGCATGTTGCGTTTATAGTCGTCTTTTCTCAAAGATTTAACATCCTTATTCCATTTCAAAGTTCATTTTATCTGGAGCTTGTGCGAGTGAATATTATTATAACAATATTGTTGTAATCATAGGGGGGGACCAGGTGCTATTTACCATCAATTTAGAGCGTTATCTGTATCAGACGGTGAAATAGACGTTATTAGTTAGTTAAATCGACTTTATTTGTCTAGGTAAAATGATTACTTGGCTTGAAATTTAACTACTACCGGTAGTTACAATGACTACCAAGTACTTTGCTCGAATTAACTTCAATTAATTCCAGTAAAGACCGAAAATGCAGAGCCCTATCTAGTGATACCTTAGTGTACATGTAATTCCGAATAAATTTCACTAAGTTTTTTTTTTAACCAAAAAATTCAAATCGAAATCTGAGTGTAATGGTGTTGTCAGTTTTATCTCCTTTAAACCCCTTACTGTATTTTAATAGGGGAAACTATCATTTCCATTAAAAGGATTCCCCGCGTATAACGAGGGATGGCTATAATACTGCCGCATTAAGCGAATGAATGTTGTGAATTTGAGTTAATGGTATTTTATAATATCATTAAATTTAGAGTTTGGGAGGTGATTTTCTATCTGATAGGGTATAAATAATTATTCTTAGTTTAAGCCGCGTGAGAAACAATCCCTTAAAAACTTTGACGACAGTTTTTATTTAATTTTATTACGATTTTATTTTATTCAAATCGGAAATGTACTTGGTCAAATGTTTGAAATTCTTTCTCTCCCACCTACGACGGGTTAGAACGAGGCGTGTTCTACGTGGATGACGCGCTGAATTTCCGAAGAAACTCGCGCCGTGTTTACACATCCGGCAAAATGTTTCCAAACCTACTGCACAATACGAACCGTCTGCGTTTAGAATAACAAAAAACAAGTAACTATCTACTGTATCTATCATTCGAGCTAAATTTTAAACAGTACACTGTAAGCTTACATGATTGTAACAGTTGGGAGAAGGTTTATGGTGAGAACGGGGGCGAAGCAAAACTTGGCTCTCACAAGGTCACCAAAAACTTGATTCGAATAATTTACAGCTAAAATAATATTCACGTACATGAACTAAACATAATATTTTAGTGAAAAGCATTACTACCGTTCATTTTGAACATACCAGTACGTACTCGACTCTAAGCTATAATGGGCTCTACCATGAAATTGGTATTACGTACACTTCGCGCACAAAAAACTCCCTTTTTATCCGCGAAAAACAGCTCCATGGGTCACTCGAATACTCGATCAATTGGAAATTAACCCAGGGGAAACCAAAGAATAATAATTATATTAATGTTATTACGAGATTCAGTGGGTCCTCAATTATTCCGAGTATTTGTGGTCCGAGCCCAACTCGGAAACTCATACTGTACCATTTTGTGCTAAATTTTAATGCAGTACACGTAGTATGACAGCATTTTAAGAACTTTTTAAATTAAACTTTTAAATTAGTCTCTTTACTGTTTTTTAAACGAACATACCGTCATATAATTATAATATTATTCCATTAAAAACCTATTCGGATACGGTTTCACTCATTAAAGCTACCGCCGATAATAATAATTATTATTTTTTAATAATTACAAGGCGCTCGAATAGTTAACAAATTCGTCTATTAATTTTACATCTGCAGAAGCAAAAAAAAAATATATAATTCATTCGATAAAAATCTGAGCTTAATAATATTATTATTAACTGCCTTATTTATTATTTATTTTTTACGGTACCTTTATAATAATAACGAAGTAGCAGCATCTGGTAGTGTGGCGAAGAATCAGCTGCTCTCTCCATCCTGACAATGACCTACAAAATAACGAAAGAAAGAAATTAGTCAAACATTAAACTGTGAACCGTGTTTATTAATAAGATCCACGTTTAAAACGATCGTAAAAAATTTTTATTCGTTAGATAACAAAAATTATAATTAAAAAAATTTATTTAAAATTAAATTACTCTTTGAGAAAGTTTTTATTGACCACGGAACACAAAACCATAAATTTACGAGTGTTATGTACACTACACATAAAAATAAATCATACGGGGAGTTAATGTTCCATAAACAACACTTAATTTTTAATGAATAAATCACTATAAGTTACGCCATCAAATTAAATTGATTATTTAAATTTAAAAAAAAGCCATAAACAACTTCACTGATAAAATTTTTTTTTTTTTTTTTAAAGTTTTTTTCCACTAAAAATACCAATTTGCTAAATCATTTTCGTCTAAAAATTCTCGCAATGTCACGGTTAAAAGTGTGTTAGAAGAGGGTCAACTATTTAAATTGTTTATTCATCGTCGTTTTTTTTTCTTTTCTTTTTCTCGGTATTCTTTTCACTCCTTTCGGTCGTCTCTCTCCGTTCAAATCCAAACAACAAACTTTTTCGCCATCTAATTTCACGCGCTTTTTTTTTTTTTTTTTTTTAACTGTGTGCGCGCGCGTGTGTTTGTTATTCTGACTCATCAACAATGTGCGCGATCAAACGTTTCAACAACAACAAAAAATGCTATCTCTTTTTTTTTTAAAATAAAATAAAATTATGTTGAAAAAGGACAAGGTGGAGTCGGAGGTTCTACAGCGTCGAACGGTGATTTCATGTCAGTTTCCGATAGCAAACGACAAAGGACAGCGTACACCCGTCAACAAATTCTAGAACTGGAAAAAGAGTTCTATTCGAACCGGTATTTAACGCGGCGACGACGGATCGAAATCGCGCACATTTTGTGTCTGTCGGAACGGCAGATCAAAATCTGGTTCCAAAACCGACGCATGAAATACAAAAAGGACCACAAATTGCCCAACACCAAAAACGTGCGTCGCCAAAACGTGAATCGGAACAACCATAATCATAACAATAATAACCACGATCATCATCACCATAACAACAACAACAACCATCATAATAATAATAATCATCATCATCATAACCAACATCATCATCAATCCGGTGGTAGTAATAGTAACAACGGCGGAATTTTGAACCAAAGTGAAAGCGGGAACCAACAACAACAACCACATCATCATCAACAACAGCAACAACAAAGATCGGCTTTAACGAATCTTCATTTAGCGTCGCAAATTCGACTCTCGCCTAACAACGATAATAATTCGACTTCGATTTTAGTTCTGAAAAACGATTACGGCTTAACTTCCTTGTGATTTCGCTTCGAATTTTCAAATTTTTGCGATGTATTTGTAAAAATTATTAAACAAAAGTTATGGCAGGTATGTACATACAAAAATTATTATTATTATTAATTTACGAGACGGCTCAAAAAAAAAAAAAAAAAAAATTATGTTGTGACAAATTAAATAAGAACTTGAGAGTTATGATTAAAAAAAAAGACTTTATAAATTATTGATTCATCGTCAAAAATTTGAGAGAAAATTATTTCATTCGGTGACGTACTTCAACGCCCTCTAGTGTGTTCGTGTGTGCGCGTGCAAATTTATTTATAACACCCCCTCCATCAAAATATTTAAAAAAAAAAAAAAAAAAAAAAATGGTTAATTTGATTTGTCCTCGAATCTACACCATCATCCAAAAAAAAAAAAAAAAGGGAACAACCAACGACCAAAGGGGGAGAAAAATAAAGAAAGGGTCCTTTTTCGATGGATCATCATCATCACCTACTCCGGATCTGATTGAATACTTGCTGAGCGCCCTTCATCTCAACTAGGACCATCGAGTCATCGGGAGTGAAAATGCACATCATTTCTCGTATGTACCAAAAAAAAAAAAATCTACCAGACTTTAAATAGCTCATTAGGGAAGAAAAAATACCAATTTTTTGGCTGTGTCACTGTCCCATACCTTCTTCTTCTCTCATTTTCTATTTTAGTTCCCCCTCTTCCCGAAGTCTTGTTTGTTGTGTTCCCGAACCCAAAAAATCCACGCTCACTTTTTATACTTAATTCTTTTTCATATCCCTCCCCTATCTTTCTCCTATAACCAAACCCGAACCAACCAACCACCTTTCTTTACCCAAACTCTTCCACCCTACCCGACATCTCATTTCCGTTCAAAACATACCCATTGTCAATTTTCGTTATAAGTCAGAATTTTGTGTTTTTATTTTCACGGCTTTACCTTTATTCCCATCTTCTTCTTCGTTTTTATTATTAAATGTATATGTTCAATATTTACTAGAACCGGCATTTTTAAGTCGTAATCGTGCGTAGTCATCTTCTGACGTCGGATTTTTTTTCACAGAAAATGCTGAATGAAAAATATCTCACACTAAGTCAAACCCAAACCCTCGCTCACTAAAGTCTACGAACTTCAAAAGTCTTTCGAACTCCCCCTGAAAATAAAATAAACCCACGCTATAAAAAAATTATCTTCGATCGCCAGGTGATAATTTTCAATAAACTAATTTTTCCAATTAGTTTTTTTTTTTTTAAATAATTTTATTACTGTCACTGTTACGAGTAGATTATAATTATTGAACTTTTAATTAGGGAAAAGAAATCGTTAATGAATTTTAGAGAAAATAAAATTTTCAAAACAAACTCTTAAAATGTTGGATTTCGTATCAATTTTTAATATTAATCCCAAAAGTGTCAACAATGATGTCAGTTAACAACAGAAAAAAAAAAGTATTTTATGCTAGATAGCCAGAGTTAATTATAAAGTTCATTAGAAAGCTACCAACCAAATAAGATGTCTCAGGATTGTTGGTGGTTACAAATCTAAATACTGTACTGGTTAGAATACTGGCATTGCATTCCTTGAGACTTGGGAGGTTTTCCCATAATGAAGAACACATTGCTAAGCTAAGCTATGAATCAATTTTCAAAATTTTTGGGTTGGTAGCTTTGTGCAGAACCCCCGTTCGATTAATTCTGAAGCCCAAAGTAAAAACCAGAATTTTTAATCTTTACGATGAATTTCTTGAACTTTGTATTCTTGAAAATTTAAAAATTTTTCCAATTTTTCCAAAAAAAAAAAAAAATTATACCGTAATTTTTCTACAGATGCGACCTAAATATTTAACGCTTAAGTTTGAAAGTACGAGTAGATTAAACGTTGCGATAAACAAATACGAGACGATAATTGAGAGGAAGGGGGAAACGAATAATAAAAATAGCTCGATGATACTTCAATTTTAAAATAATTATTATTATACATAGAATCTTCGCTATTGTAAAATCTCCATTTTAAAAAGTCGATTTTAAAAGTTGGATTCCGATTATAATAATAATAATTGCGAAAGTTCGAATTCAAATTGTAAACAAAACAAAAAAAAAAGGTTCTTCCTCGAATCAACATCTTTTTTTTTAAAGCATTCAAATAGGATTTTCTCGTTCAAACATTTAAATTATTAGAAAATAATTAAAATCGTAACCTTCGAAGAGTTTGGAATTTTTGCCAACTAACTATCAGAAATTGCTTTTTTTTCTTCTTCTTTCTTTTGACTAGTGAAAAGGTTAAATAGAGCTGAAATTCAAAGGTGACCGCCATCTTTCGGTCAATTTGAACAAACGGCACCACGCACCAATTTAACACACTACACAGTAACTTTCTTTTATTCTTTTCTCTTTATTTCTCTCTCTTCCGAACAATAATCGATACCTTGTATAGGGTATAATCGTTGCTGGCAATTCACCTAACCAAACCCAAAAAGAAAGAGAAAGAAAAAAAAAACCATCATCCACTTCAATTTTCTATTGTTTTCCAAGCCGGTGTTTAAAAATCCCCTTCACTCGAGAGGAAAAATTCGCGCACAATTTTATCGCGCACGCACACTTTTGCTTAGGATTAGAAAAGAACAACAGCGAAATCTCGATATAACGAAATTAAAAAAAAAAAAAATCACTATTAAAATCTTCGATACAACATTTTCCCGGTGTTATTTGTACAGTTTTATCATAACAAAATTTTGGGCTTAACTATTGTTATTATTTTTAATTTAAAAATGTGATTGATGCAACAAATCATCAGCCTTTTTACGGGACAAATTTTCTGAGTTTTTGGAAATTTTTTTTTTTTCCAACATTCGTAATTTCATTTTCCTATCGATTTTTGATATTTTCAATTTTAACCCTCTCACATTTTCCCTCCCCATCATTCTTGAAAAATTTCGTTATATCAACATTGAACTATATCGGGGAGGAAAAAAATATTCGGATCGATCCGACCGACATTTTCTCGCTCAGCTCTCTTCTCGCGCTGCACTCCTTTTTCAAAAATCGATCGAGGTTTTGTAATTGCATCTTTTAATCCTTAATACAAAACGTAGAAGAAGAAAAAAAGATCTCTCTCATTCAATCTCACGTGTGCGAAATAAAAAAAAAAATTTTTGAAGAGAAAAGAAAATGAAAGAGACATCGAGCTTTCTCCTTTGTTGCGGTTTTCCAATTTCCTGACGAACAATCGATTCCTCTCCATGATAATATACATCTTTGTATATATGCAAGCGAGAAAATACAATAATAAAAAAAAAAGTAGCTTACCTTGCGCGCACACCCTGTACGCACACGTACAATTTAAAGAAAAAGTCAAACGCAAAAAAAAAAAAAAAAAAAAGGGAAAGAAAAGAAAGAGAGTTCGATCCTAGTCGGGAGTTCTAAACATGGTTGAGAAATACACAAGAGCTCGTGATCAAATTTCTCGTTTATCGACTTTGACATCAGATGCAAAAAAAAAAAAAAAGGAGCAGACGAAAAAAGAGTTTTAGCAATAGTATCAAAGTTCCGGCGAGAGGGGTTCATGTTGGTTAGGCGAAATAGAAACACCTCATCCAATTTCATCATCATCTCTCGCACTCTCTTTCTATGTACATGTACTGTATAGAAAAAGAAAAAATCTAATCTCACCAATCGTTTTCAGAGACACCACCCTCCCTTCTCTCTCCCCAATTCTTTCCCCCCCCCCCCCCGAATTTAATAGAACGGATAGCCATTTTAGTACGATACTCATTCGCGTGAAGAGCGGGGTCTGTTTTGCGCGAGACTAATTAAAACGCACAATTGAAAGTTTGGTAAATCGAAAGTGAAAGATAGAGGAGTATAGTGTATATAATTTAATCCCAGAGTTTCTTTTCTGGCTCCACCCAAAATACTTGTAGAAATTACTTCGTGACGTCAATGACCAATATTAATTTCTGGATGATATTATATTATATATAAAAAAAAAAAAAATTGTGCTTATCATTGACTCGATGTAGGGATTATTATTTCGCACTGTGTACAGTGTAAGTTATTTTATACAAGTCAAATAACGATCTTTACAGAGAGGCCATTATTTTGGAATACACATTAGAACGAAAACGAACATATCGAACGTTGATGAAACAAATTTTTGCAACTAAAACCTCAAAATAAATGTTAAAATAAATAATATTGCGAATAACAGTTCGGATTATTGAGAACAACAAATAATTATGTCTAAACTCGGATTATCAAAGCTTTTACAGTAATATTAAAGCTAACATTTTTTTTTTATCAAAATGATGAAAGTCTTAAAAGTAAACCACCGGTGCTCTGTAACATGTACTGCCAGATCATTGCACAAATCGAACTTTCTACGTTTGAGGTCGATAGTCCACTTGTCATTCAAAATCACTAATGGTGATGTAGCAGCGTGCTATTATAATGAATCGGTACATGTACTTGAAAATAGATCTGTTTATTATGCTTCTGAAACTCAATCATAGAGTGATATTCAAAATTATTTAGATATTATTAAAAGAGTTATCAATTTCAGTTCCGACTGTTTCGAATGTGATTATTAAAAGAAAATATTAATGAACTAATTTTGTAAACATGTACGGTGGGGAGGGGGGGAGCTAGACACGTGGAGAAAACGTCTATAACTGAGATGGTTATCTCGGGTCCGGGCAAATTTTTGACTAGAAAATCTTTATAACTGAGACTTTGGCGACCTTTACAAGTGAGCTTTTTCCCCTTGGCGTCCCTAGCAGTACGATGGAAAAGGGATGATCTACCACGGCGTAAGGCATTTGAAAACGCCATAATAATTTCTTTTAAATATTTTTTAAAATTGGCCAGAAAAATTTTGTTTCCTTCAAAACATTTTTCCAATAAGTTAAAAAGTTAAGATTAAAATTAATTAGATGTTAAAAAGAAATTGCGATCTTATTTCTGCTCTTAAGAAAACTCGTACAAGTGAGACATCATGAGATCTCTCATATCCATTTCCCCAACTGTAATAAGCCTTATTTTTTTTTTTCTTTAAAAAAATGGTTCAAAAAATTTTGTTAAGATTTATAAAACATTACCGGTAACAATTATTTTTTTAAACATTAATTCAAACACTTTTTAGTAATTTAATGAAATGTTTATTTAATTAAAAATATGTCATCTTAAAAAAAAAGTCCTTGATAGAACTGAAAGGGTTAAATAATGAGAGAGAGAGAAGAAAAAGCCCTTAAATATAAAATTTTCTTTTATTTATTTATCTTTTTTAAAACATTTTCCCCCAACCATTTAATTTAACAAAAAACTATTTTTACCCATTTCATTTCTCAGAAAATTCGTAAAAGTAAAAAAAAAAAAAAAAAAACCCAAATCTAATCGACTTTTTCTTCCCATGTTTTGGGGTTTGATTGATTACGATTAGTGCGATAGAATAATTGCATTAAAAAAAGAAGACCTAAAATGTTTCATTCAATTAGTCCAAGTAAACTAGTTTGGTCAATTGAACCAGAGCATAGACTTATCACTACTACTACTATTATTATAGCATCATCATTTTTTTTTCTTCTTCTTCTTCTTAAGTTTTCGATTTCGGAATAAATGCAGAGTAAAGAGAGTGTGTTAATCAAGATCGTTAGTAATTACCGCAAGGCCATTTGCAGATTACACTTATCTCCGTCAGAAACGAAGCCTTGAGCGAAAAACCCTTCCCCCAACGTCATTCAATCATCTGCTACTACTACTACTACCCATTACTATTCGTAAAAACAAAAACGTTAAAAAAAAAAAAATAGCAAAGAAAAATAATTAACCTCGTGTGTAGTTTTACAACTACCGAAAAATGGATTTTTAATAAGAAAAATATCTCTTATAATAAACACAACATTAACGAGATAAAAAAAAAAGTAGTAGTTCTTATTATTATAAATCTTTGTCATTTTTCCAGTAGCTATTAATTCCAATTTCTATTTCATAAATCTTAATTTTTTTTTACTATTTCTAGTATTATTATTTTTAAGTAGACGTGCGAAAAGATATTGACAGAGACTAAAACGCACGCGTTACACTGCTTAGTCATCTAATTGGGTTAAAAACGCATTATTCCAGTCAAATTAAAATTTTGGGGGATGAAAATGTGACGTAATGTAGCTTACAGAAAATTGTTTTCTCAAGAAAATATTATATTCGACGCGGACGATTGCATTAATCGCACAAAAAACAAGTCGATTTCTTCATCATCAAATTAAATCGAAAACAACTATTTTTTCTTTCTTTCTTTTTATTATTTAATAATCTAAATCTAAATCTAATAAAATCTAGTTTTGTTTAATTCCGGAACTTTTTTTTATATACAGGTATATAAAAGTGCCGAATTATATCATTTTTGTAATAGGGACCATAGAAAAACCTATACACTTTTCAGCGCCAGATATTTTAACGTAAAAATTTAAAATGTCGAACTCAAACTACTTTCATAATTTAATAGCAAACAACCCATGAATAGAAACTTTACTTTTTTATATCATTGCTTTAAAAAAAAGTTTAAATTGAAATTTAAAACTGACAGTGCGCGGCAGAACAAGCAGTGACAGGTGGCATTCTGGCAATTTATGGGCTGGCTCTCCTCCTCCACCTTCCCCCAAACCAAAAATTGATTCGCTTTTTGCAATTACTTTATTATTGTTTTGCTTCTCCCATTCTAAAATTTCTAATGTTTTGCTCGGTGAGAATAAAATTATAATTCTTTATCGTATTAAAAATTGAATTAAATTGGACATACACCACAAACCTGAATTTCGTTGCTGGTTGGTTTCACCCAAAAATTTCATTGAATAAAACTACAGTACCGGTGTATATAAATTATATCAAAATAAAAACAACGCAGAGATCAATATAAGGGTCTCGCAATTAAACATAATTATAAACAGGTGATTGAATTACAATTTAAATCATATTTTTTTCCCCCCTTCTATCTCTCTCTCCCCTTCAATGAAATCTGATAATATGTATAGTTAAGGCTCGTAAATCATGTTTAATAGTTTTGGCAGGCAGGCATAATTTTTGCTCCGGACGAGAGAAATGAACAGTGAGAGAGAGATTACTCGTTGAGAGCGGAGATTGAAAGAGAAGCCGCGATTGACCTCTTAAGATGAGCCTTTGGTCGTTCCAAACCAGAACACACAAGGCAAAAACACTGAGAAATATTATTAAAAATAAACAAAATAACAGACTTAAAAAGAAAAAATTTTTTTTTTTTTTGCTTTTCTGATTTTTTGAGAGTTCGCTGATCAATGTACTTTTTCTCGAGACCAAAATTCAACGCTCGACAACGCGGAGCCTTTAGATTACAAGTACATTATTATTCCCACTACCACCTTCATTTTCACCACTGAACCCCCTCAAAATATCAACAACAACAACAAAAAAATTTCAACCGTAAACAACATTTTTTTTCTCCCCCTGCATTTTACTTCCCTCGCTATACGCGATTTAAAAGAATATTAATTTTTGGATCAAAAATTTTGGCATTTTTAATTCATTTTTCCGCACTCTCTCGCAGAATTCATAACCCTCAATTTACGCGAAATGATTTATTAATGTTTAATTTTCATTTTGTGCGAACCTATTTACGCGAATTTTAACTGCGCGAAAATGCTTCAGAGTACATTACGAAATAAACGCTGTATTAAAAAGCGGGATCTTAGAACTCTGTTTTAACGTTAATACGCATTTCCACAACAAAAAAAAATGTACCGCGTATAACGAGGGATTATACTGTATTTAAGACGTGTTTATATTCTTGTGAAATAAGCAGAATAATGCAACGAATCACGCAATCTTAGAGATATCCCAAGCGAAACACATTGAGAAATAGAGAGAGAGAGTGTCGGGTCAATTTTTCCAATTCACATTCTATTATTTTTGCAAACAGCAATCTTCGCTCTCGGTCAGCGTCCAACACTCTCTCTCGTTCGCTGGCTCTTTTATTTCGCTCCCCCCACAACAACCTAACAACACCAAATGCCAACGATGATTTATACCACATAATTATATGATCTTTAGAAACAGGAGAGAGGGTGGGTGGGGAATGAGCTTATAAGTGCAGGAAGAAAATGTGGGATGATGAAGAAAAAAAAATAAAAATATCAGCGTCGCCATTTTGACAGGGCAAAAGCGAATGAAAAAGCGACGTCTACGCAAAACAAAACTTTTCCTTCAAAAAAAATATTATTTTTCAAATTTTTTTTTTTTTTTTAAAAAAACCTTTTAAAAAATTTTTTTTTTGGAGTTATAGAATCAAGTTTTCTTTTTAATCAAAAATAAAATTAATGAAGGAAGACATTTTTATAAACATTAGAATTCACGATTATTCTAAGTACATGTACATCAAAAAATGACGGATACCGGGATACAGTATCAAGTTCGGATAATTGGATTGAAAACTGTAGCACTAAGAACAGAAAAAGCCGAGAAAAAAAGCGAGGTTTAAAGCAGAAATTAAGTTCATAACTTAAATATTTTGTCATTTTCAAAATTAATTTTTTAAAAAAAAAAAACCCAAAAAAGTTTAAAATTTCCAAAAGTCGAATTCCTGAAAAATCCGAAATTCACAACTCTTTAAATAGTAAAACTTCAAAAAGCCTAAAGAACAATTAAAAATTTTCCATTTTTAGAAGGCAAATTTCCCAAAATTCGAAGTTTTTAACGTTAAAAGCTTAAAAAAATTCATTATTTTTATAAAATTATTCTACAATTTTCAAAGTTTCTCAACAATTCAAAATTCTTATGCAGTGCATACTCTATTTCTAATAATTAAAAATTTGAACGCTTAAATTTCAAAACTTAATTCTGTAGTTCTATAATTTTGCGAATGCTAACTCGAAAATAAACCAAAATCTTAAAATTTCTAAATCTCAAAAATGATAAATATCGAAAAACCAAAATGTTTAAACTCCATAATAACCATTATACCGGTACTTAATTATACTCAACAATAAAAATTATTTATAATTCAAACCAAAAATTCAGAATAACCCGGAAAAAAAAAAATTCGGATAATAGAAACTTTTCATCAAAGTTTTTGTCCCAAACCATTTTTCTCGTTATCGATTGAACGAATGAGTGAGCGAATGTCATCGTTTATTATATACACCGCGCCGACTTCCTCGCCAAGTTTACGTTAGTTCAGTTGTACTAGTATTGTATGTAGAAAGAGTACACTTTGGTTAATCTGTCAACAAGTCCCAACCATATCAAACCAGATTGGATGGGCGTGAAATGGCGGCGGGGGCGCAATCAAAATGGTTGCTGCCGCCGACACGCTGTTTACTTTGCGCACGGAAGTAGTGTAGTGATTTGTAGCACCCCCCAATCAGATTGCAGGGATTTTGTGTGGGAGGCGTTTTCGACCAATCAGAG